>CAUYQG010156366.1:0-25303 GCA_963574415.1 Tarsius wallacei
TGACACTATTGGTCACTTCCACCCACAAATTTGAGGGCTTCATACAATGAAAGACAGCCTTAGATAAAATTTTGCTAAATGTAAAAAATATATATTTTTTGCAAGCAGGCGAAACAATGGCTATATGGCCCACGCGTCAGCTTGATGTAGTCCCAACTATCTTCTGAAGATCTCTGACAGTATCTTTCATGAAAAGTTTGTTAGAGACTTCAACAATGTTCCAGCAGCAGGTTACAGCCAACCTTCTGGTTAAAACCAACAAACAAAACTGTTTTGACTCAGCTGCTAAGAGAGAGAGAGAGCGAGAGAGAGAGAGGGAGGGAGGGAGGGAGGGACGGAGGGAGGGAGGGAGGGAGGGAGGGAGGGAGGTAATAGATAGATAATAGAGAGATGGATAGATGATAGATAATTGTTGATCCTATTACTATGCAAACAGCGTTTTGTTCTTTTCTTTATTTGTAATGACTAAATGGGATGATTGTATCAAAACGTGAGACTCTGGATGGGTCTTGCCTCTGTAAAATGAGATTCGTTCAGATGCTCTAGAATGCTGTCACATTCTTAAAAAGAACAGATTTACCCAGAACGTGGGGAACTGCTTTCTTAAAAACGGGCAAGTCATGCGGGGCAGGATGCGGGGGGGGGGGGAAAGACCGTTTTTTAAAAGGGTGGTGAGGGCAGTCAGGGAAGAAGGATGGAGAAGCCCCTTCCGCCGTGGTGCCGCGGCTCCGATGCGGCGTCCTCACGGCCCGCCGGCCTTGCAGGAGCCGGAGCCGCCGGGTGGGATCCAGCCCGACGCCCCCGCTGCGCTGGCCTTCCGCGATTTACAGCCCGCCCGGCGCAGGCCGGTCCCGCCAGTCCGTCGTCTTTTCCCGCCCAGCGATGGGAGGCGGCCCCTGGACCCTCCCCCGGCACCGGACCGGCTCCCAGCTGCTGACCGGACCCCAGCCCGGACGCCTCCCGGGTCCAGCCCAGAGTCCCCCGGTCGCCGCTGCCTCGTGTTCCTGGAATTTTAAGGCCTGCAGCGCGTGGGCGGTTGATCTGGCATTTTAAAAAATTGCATCTCTGTGATTATCCTCTCATCATTTTCTTTGAATGAAAGATTGGATGGCTGGTGGTTTGGTGTTAGACGCTCCTCTTTCTCTCGTGTTACGTTTCACCATAGAGCACATAACTGGGGCTCAAAGGAACTTGGCTTCAGAGTGTCTGTACATTTATCCAATCTCGTTTGTCTAAGGTAAAAAGAAGGATGGAAGGGAGAAAGGGGAGGAAGACTGGAAGCCTGTATCTGATCTAAGCCTCGTTCAAATTGCCATTATTGCCAAGACTCTGTAAACTCTTTGAGCATCATCAGTAGTTGCTGGGATTTTGTAATTCCTGGATTAAATACATGGGCTGTGTTTAAATAAGTTTGGGACAGCTATGTTACTAATTTTAAAAATCAGAATGGTCTTTGCTAATGAGCAGGTCATTCAAAGCTCACGTGATTTGATTTCAGGAGCTGTGGGGGGAAAAAATGTTTTGAATATGTTTAAAGTGTTTCCTGATTCCAGTAGAGAAGTTTAAAAAAATGTGCTTTGGTCTGTGGTTAGAATTCACACATCATTTAGGGGGCAGGTGTTAACTGACACAAATGCTGAATCACTATAACCAACTCTAGTTCTAACCAAGAGGAAAACCCTCTTTTGTTCTAGTTATTTTTCGGTAATAATTTGAAAACTGGTTATATAATCTGATTCCATAGACTCGTAGAAAATTGCCCTAAGAAAATGTGCCCTAATAAATTGCTTTTAAATAACAGCAAATTTAAAAGCAATTTGTCAAATAATGACTGTCTTCTTTACTGTATTATTTCACATGAAAAGCCATGTTTCACTTAAACACATTTCATTTCATAACTTTTGCTAAAATCTTGGTTTTCAAAAGTGCAATGATTCCAGACATTTATTGGGAGTAAAACAAATTAGATGTTCCCACAAAAATGTAAAGTTTTTAAATTCAAGAGCTCGAATAGAGCACCAAAAACAGACATTTCTAAAATCAAGTTTAAAAAGAAAATTTACACACTGACTTGAAGTTACTTTCACTCCCATTTCAACATTTGCTCACTAGTCATTTAGCAGTGTCTATAATAAAATTTACTGGTATCATAATAAATGAAAATATGAATTACTACCCTCAAGGCAAAAGTCTTGATTTTATTTTTTTAGTAAGTGTTGTCCAATGTTAAGATAATTGACAAATAACTTGTACTTATTAAAATAAGTTTAAGTATTTAATGTCCATAACCAAAATTTTCATTTCACTGCATTGGAAAATCAAGCAGACAATAAAAAATAAAATTTTAATTAATCTCTTGGCCATTATTTGTTTACATTTATAAAATGGAAGAAGAATATCAATAATCTGTGTTTACAAGAGAAAATATTTGCCACCACTCCTTTTTGTAACACTGTGTTGCACAGTCAAGATTTAAGTTAATAATTAAGTTAGATATTAAGTTTGAACAATCTACTATAGATGTAAATAACATACTCCCTTGTACAAAAATGTCCACATTTTGGCATAGTTCCACTTATGCAAAACAACACAAAAAGCTGTTCTAGCCGTTATTTTCCTCTATAGCTTTTGAAAATAATACAACAGAAAATTGCTTTTATCTAAGCTTATTTGCTTGTTTTTAATGCACCTGTTTTAGGTTTTTTTTTTTCCTAAAGTAAGTTCTGCTTAACCTAAATTTTATGGAGAAATGTTCCACTCAAACACACACGCATAAATGCACTGAACTTTTAAACTTCAAATTTACATTCTTAAACTTCAAGTGTTTTTATTTTGATTTTCAAAAATGTAATTTCTAGTTACACTAAAAAGATAGACTTTTTATTGACTTACAGTATATGGCCTAAAGGCAGTCTAGTAGCCAAATTATACCGTAGTAGAAGTGACAAATAAAAAATGGTCCCAAAGTTTTTAAGAAAAAATCACTTTAAACAAGATTACATTTTTAATAGTGTAGCTAGCCAAGTCCTTAATTTTTGTGTATTCTCAAATCAGGACAATTCCAGCATATTTTTAACTGAAATTGAACATTTAAAGTTTCTAAATTCTATTCAGACAGTCATTTTAGTGTCCAATCATACACCATAGACAAAAACAAAGCAAATTTACATTTACCTATCATTATCAACTTGAAGTTTGGGGAGGTAATGAGTTTTACACAAGCTTAGATATATAAAATATTACAACTTTCGTCATCTGGGAGTTTAGTTTGTCCTGAATCAGAGCAGTTTCGTACCTGCCAAGCTCAAAAGAACAGGTAAACATGTGGAAAAATTCTACTTTAGAAATATGTGCTTGTCTTTAATGAATCTTTACAAATAAAAGCTCCTGTGGAAAAGCACTGAAGCTATGTTTTTGTTTAACTGAAATTATTTTTTAAAATATGTGACGGGCTATATTTCATTAGACTTTATATAATATTATTCCACTTAAGTTCATGTGAACCAATATTATAAATACATATTAACAAGTAAAGACAGTTTTTATTTTATCTAAGTATTTAAAACCTATGAAATATTAATAAATGCAAGTAGAATACAGTGCTGTGACTTTTCAAATTTTCCTTGATATTATTACCATAAAACTGGTGGTTTAAATTAAGCCAGAAAAAATTAAAATCAATTAGCCAGAAAATAGTTATGTGGCATTAAAATAGGCATAATTTTTTCCATATGAATTCTCAGCTGCATCAGCTCTACAAAGGCTATGTTCATGTAATACGAGTCACTAAATATTATTATTCAATATACTTATTTAACCAGTTTTAGAATTAATTCTTCAATGCCATATTTATTAAGTAGTAATTAGTAATAAGTTAGTAAAAGGCAACACAAACATGTAGTTACAACTAGGTTATTTCCTATACATGTTTAGTTCAGCAACCAAATTTGTATACAAATTGCCATGAATACGCTGTTATAAAATATCCTAAAGACATGGCTGGTTCCATAATAACACCATTCTCTATAGGATTTCTTATTTAAACTCCTTGGGAGGGCAGAGCAAACACAAAATTCATTATAAGTTCTATTCCTGTGACAGAGGTAGGTGATATAGCAAATAGATCCTGACAAATGGGAATAATAATCATTATCTCACAAGAGACTTTCAGGGGTTAAATATCTTTATAAATATAATGAATTAACTTGAATAAGATTAAACACATGTGTACATCTGTACACATATGAACACAATTCATATGCAGATTAATACATAAATTATTTTTAAATTATATATGTTGTATTATGCATATTTACATATGTATGCATAAATATTTACATATAAAATATATGTACAGATGGTTCCCAACTTACTATGTTTTGACTTATGATTTTTTTACTTTACGATGGTGTGAAAGCAATATACGTTCAGTAGAAACTATACTTTGAACACCCATGCAACCATCCTGTTTTTTACTTTCGGTAGAATATTCAGTAAATTACATGAAATATTCAACACTTTAGTATAAAGTATGGTTTGGGTTAAATCATTTTGACCGGGCTCAGTGGCTCAGCCTGTCATGCCAGCACTTGGGAAGGCAGAGGTGACTGAATGGCCTGAGACCAGCCCCGGCAACTTGGTGTAGGGTGAGTCCTCATCTCTACAATACATAGAAAATTAGCTGGGCGTGGTAGCCTGTGCCTGTAGTTCCTGCTCCTTGGAAAGCTGAGGTGGAAGGATCACCTGAGTCCAGCAGGCAAAAATTGATTTTGCCCCCAAAAATTGATTTTGCCCAACCGTAAGCTAATGTATGTGTTCTCAGCACATTTAAGGTAGGCTAGACTAAATTATGTTCCGTAGGTTATGTGTATTAAATGCTTTTTTTGATTTATGATTTTTTCAATTTAGGATGAGTTTATTGGGATATAGTCTCACCATAAGCCAAGGAGCATCTGTATGATATAAGCATTATATGTGCTTATGTACCCGAATCTGTATGAAAAAAAGAGCATGGCACAAAGTCTGGCCCATAGTAAGCCTTCAATATATTCAGCTTTATTTTTTATTAATAATCTACCATAAACCACCTGGTAAAACCAAACATTTATCTCTGACATGCTCTCAATCTGGTGCTTTATGTCTTATCTTTCTATTAATAGACTAGTCTACTCTCAGCTTCTCTTCCTAAACAGAGACTGTTTTTGTGGGTTTGTTTTCTTTTTTTCTTTTCTTTTCTTTTTTTTTTTTCCTTCACAGGGGCCTTCTCTCTCCATACCACCCATGTGGGTGTTCTTTGTGACCCATGTATTTCTTCTGATGCAGCACACAGACAATAGGACAATCTCTAAAATAATAAGACTTCTTCCAAATCTATAATATCATCCTGAAAACG
The DNA here is from genome assembly GCA_963574415.1 of Tarsius wallacei. Lineage (NCBI taxonomy): Eukaryota > Metazoa > Chordata > Mammalia > Primates > Tarsiidae > Tarsius > Tarsius wallacei. The sequence continues at coordinate 5,393 of CAUYQG010156366.1, forward strand.
CTAGCATTCCTTTCACTTTAGATACACACTTTTGGCTGACTAACGTTCATTTGTATGGGAATGTCCTATAGGGCCTCAGATTCATTGGTATATAGATGAATCACGCCTCTCTTTATAAAACCACTGTCCCTATTGTTACAGGATCTACCATGCTACTAATCTAGAACTCCAATTCCTTCCTCTTGCTCACTGTCTCTCATAAACTGTCAAGTTCGGAAGATTCTACTCCAAAGGCCACGAATTCTGTCTCTTCAGCTGCTATTAGCCCTTTGCTGTTTACCTCCTTCTCATGCCACTCTAGGACACCTCTGTTAGAATGGATTCTGATCTATTCATCCTAAATGATTTTTTGCCTTGTGCTGTCATGACGAAATATCATAGACTGAGTAGTCTAAACAACAGGAATTTATTTCCTCGTGTTTCCGGAGGCCAGAAGTCCAAGATCACTACCTGATTCATTCTCTGGTGAAGCCTCTCTTTCTAGTTTGCAGACTGCTGCCTTCTCTCTATGGACTCACGTGGCCTTTCGTGTGTGTGTGTGTGTGTGTGTGTGTGTGTGTGTGTGTGTATGTGTGTAAAGGAAGAGTGGGGGGTGAAGGGGAGAGACAGTTAATGTGCTCAGGTGTCTCTTTTCATAAGGATGCTAATCCTGCCAAATCACAGCCTTATCCTCATGACCTCATTTAATCTTATTACTTCCCTACTGCCCTATCTCTAAATACAGTCATAGTGGGGTTTAGGACTTTGATGTATATATTTGAGGGGGATACAGACAGTCAGACCATGACACAACACACATTATCAAAATAATTGATAGCTTTCTATTGATTATGCTGGAAATTCCATATTCTTATTATACCCCCGAAGTCATTTAAAATATGACCACAAATTACTTGATTACCAGCTACTCTCTGAGCGGTTTTTGGACCCCATTTTGAGTTTTCAAACTTTTATAACCTTCTAAATAATTTTCTCTCATGCTGGAAGTTTCTTATTTACCTGTTCATCTTCTATTAGGGCTGCAAGCCCCAACAAAAATTATCATCATCTCTTGTTAAGCTTTCTCTGACTCTCTTGGGTAGTCAGTTAGTCATTTCTCAGAATTCTCAAAACAGTTATGTTAATCAGAACACTTACCACATTATATTATAAATATTGATTGAAAAAAATTACCTCATTTAACTTGCCTATAGAGTTTTTAAGGGCAAGCACAATATTTTATTTATTTTGTAGAGAAAGCAATGAGGGAAGGAAGAAAAAAAGATGAAGAAATGAAGTGAGGTAGATATGCAATTTTAGGAAATAATTTGTATGATTTTAACACATTTTTTTGCAGGAACAATAATAAAACATTTAATATATCCAAAACATGGTACTTAAAAATGTCAACTCTGAAAAGGGGAAAAACATCTTCTCGGCATTTAAGAATTGCTACAAAAAACACTTTTTTAACATTATATTTTTGGACTCAGTTAAACACATCTATGCTTTGACTTTTGCAAATGTATGTGTGGTTTCATCAACATTTTTCCTCTTGATAAACAGTGACAATAAATGGCTCATGCTCTCTAAATTCATAGTTTGAAAAGTTCTAACATTTGCTTAGCTGTTTGGGGCTAATTTAGTTTGGTATGTACAGATTCCCCATTGAACACTGCAAAGCCCAAAAGAACAATATATGATTCTCCCATTTTCTCTTCCATTTTTTTCTACCAGTGATCATTTCTGATCACTCTTCCTCTCATTCCAGCCTCACTCGTTTTTCTCTCTTCCTCAAATAAGCCAACACAATCGTGCCATAACACTTTGCTAAAAATGTTCCCTCAGCTTGGAAAACCATTCACTCAGATATCTGTTTGGTTAATTCTCTGACTTCTCTCTGCTAGAGAGAGTCTTTCCTACTTGAGTCATTTCCAGAATGCCTTGTAAATGAGTACAAAGCTGGTTAATTCTTCCAATAGTTGGATTTACAAATTTAGAAAATTCTAACTAAAAATGAATCATAGACCTAAAGATAGGAGATAAAACTCTTCTAAAATAAAACCATACATACAAGGTTAACGCCATGAGTTTAGGGTGCTCAAACCCCACAAATTCTAAAGAAAGAACTAGCCCTTGACTGTATTCTGGGAGAAAACCCTTAAGCCCTTGACATTTTCTGTCAGACAAGAGTGTTTTTGTATATTGGGACCTTGGACCACAGTGTTCAAATTAACAATGGGACTTAACAGTAAATTCCTGATTTTGTTCACCCGGGGTCCTAGACCACACTGTATCAGTTTGACCTCTAACAGGGCTGGAGACTAAGCAGCTATGGTCAGTCACATGAGTACTTCATAACCATGTGACTGCCCCCCATAAAAACCCTAGACATGAAAGTATGGATGGACTTCCCTGGTTGTAACTGCTTTGTGCATGTTATCACTCATCATTGAACTAAGCACTGTCCATAGGTCTCCACTGGGAGAGGACATCTGGCAGCCTAAATCTGGTTTCTCCTAGACTCTGCCCTCTATGCCTTTTTTCTTCATTGACTTTAATCTGATTCTTTCTCTGTAATAAACCATAACACTGAGAATAACAGCTTATATGAGTTCTGTGAGTCCTTCTAGAAAACCAGTAAACTTTAGGGTGATCTTGGGACCCCCAACACAAAAACAGTGGAGAAAAATTTTGTGACCTTTGGTTAGGCAACATGATAGCAAAAGCAAGAACCCTAAAGGAAAAAAATAATAAATTGGACTTTGTCAGTATTTAAAACCTCTCGCTTCAATAAACAACATTAACAAAATGAAAAGGTGAGCCATAAAATAAAGAAGATATTTGCAAATTGTATATCTGAAAAGATTTGCAAATCAAATATCCAGAATACAGAATGTAAAATAATATAACTCAACAACAAGAAAATAAACAACTCAATTAAAATGGGCAAGGGATATTTAAAGGGACATTTTATCAAAGACAAATAAATTGCTAATAAGCATAGACAAAGTGCTCAACATTGCTTATCATTGGGGAAATGTAAATTAAAATTACAATGAGATACCACTGACTATAATATGGAAAGATAGAAAACACCATGCTTTGGTGAGGTTGTGGAGAAACTGGAATTCTTATACATTATTGACAGAAATGTAAAATGATACATTATTCATAATTTCTCCAACCATAAGACAAACTGAGTGTCCTACAGTGGGTGTTGGTTAAACAAGTATAGTATATCCATACAATAAAATACTACCTACCAATAAGAAGGAAAAAATACTTATAATATGTGCTACAACATGGATGAACCACAAAAACATGTTCAGTGAAAGAAGCCAGATACAAAGGACTATATTTTTTATAATTTACTTTATATGAAAAATCTAAGGAAGGTAAATTTATAGATAGAAAGCCGATCAGTGGTGACCTGGGACTGGGAATGCCAATGGGGATTAATAGCAAAGAACCCAGGGAATTCTTTGAGGTGATGAAAATAGTCTTAAATTGGTGATAAATGTACAGTCCTATCAACTTATTTAAACAACACTCAACTTTATACTTATAATGGCTGAATTTTATGGTATATATATATTATACTTCAATAAAGCTGTAAGAAAAATCTAATGGTAGGAGACAGAAAAATAAGCTATAAATAAGTAACTTGTACGTAAGAAGGAACTAAGTGCTTTGGTACAAAAGAAAATGAAGACTAGAATATGTAGGATAGGGAATACAGAGAAGAGAAATTGGGAAAAAAATGGAGCAATAAGTTGGTGGTCAGGGTAAGCCTCCTACAGAAGGAGTCAGTCATGTTGATGTCTGGGAGAAGAGTTTTCTGCCCAGTGGAAAAGTGTAAGGAAACTTTAAAGCAGGAGAAAATCCCCAAGTTTAAGGAACATTGAAGAGGATAGTGAGGCTAGGAGAAGAAGGAAATTAGTAAACAATAATATCAGATAAATAGTGGGGCAGGGAGCAAGGTAGGGCCTTATGACCCATGGTAAGGTTTTTTATTTGAAAAAAAAATTGTAAAGCCATTAGAAAGTTTTTATGAAGAGTGACATAATCTGACATAAAAGCCATGACTCTGGGCGCTATGTTGAGAATAGACTTTAAGAATAAAAGAGCAGATGCGGAAAGGCCATGTAGGTGGAGATTTTTAAAATCCCAGCAATAGATTATGGTGGCTTGAACTAAGGGGATAAATGGAAATTGTGGGAAGTGGTGGATAACACATGGAGGAAAGGAGTTTGGAAGTCAGTTTTCTCTTTTTAAAAAGTGAATGCCCACAAGTCTAAAAATTAGAAGAGAACACATCAAAATGTTAACAGTATCATTTCTCTCTGTTTGGTGGAGTTATGGGTAATTTTGTGTTTCTGCATTTGCCAAATTGCCAACCATACACATGTATTTCTATAAAGCAAAAGAAAATGTTTTAATGTCCAGCTCATCATAAAAGATCATAATGCTAGCTTGTCTTCAGCTGCATACAATTACTATCTAATCAAACTGCCAAAATCAGATCTATGAAGATTATTGCGCATATACGATGATAGCCACAAATATTAATGATAAACCTGCCCTATGAGTAGATTACATGTGGTGAATATTGGACGTTTATGAGGTCTCTTTGATAGCTGTCCTTCAAAACAAGCACTGAAATAAACTAAATTAGAACCATTTGAATCACTGTATCATATGGTGCCTACTCAACATTTTCAAAAGTATTGAAGTACTAAGTCATAAAAATATTTAATATTTCCAATCATCTTCAGCAACACTGCTTTCACTAAATATAGGCTCATGGTTAATATGTTATATTCTCAATCATATGTGAGAGCTAAAAATTGATCCCACAGAAGTAGAGATTTAGATAATGGTTACCAGAGGCTGGGAAGGGCAGAGGAGAGGAGAAATGGAGAGAGTTTGGTAAATGGTTACAAAAATACAGTTGGAAAGAAGGAATACAGTCTAATATTTGATAGCAAAATAGGATGACTATAGTTAGCAATAATTTATTGTATAATTCAAAATAGCTAGAAAAGATTTGCAATGTCATCAACACAAAGAAATGATAAATGTTTGAGGTGATGAATAACTTAATTACCCTGATTTGATCATCACACATCTATGCTTGTATCAAAATATCACATGTACCACATAAATATGTACAATCATTATATATCACCTGAAAAAGTTAATATGCTCTAATAAAGTTAGCGGTTTCTGTGAGAGAAAAATGGGTTTGTATTATTAACAAAAAATATTAACAAAAAAGTTAAATTGCTTAAAATATTGTTAATTTTATCTTTCTGCTTTAAAAATGTTATGATGTGTGCTTTAGAGTAAATATAGATATCAGTAGCGAAATACATATATGAAGGATGCATATTCTCTTTTTTTTAATTGATGAGGCTTTTTAATCAAATAAAGTCCTGATCAGTGAACTCATCGATGGGGAGTTTCAGTCATGAACCTCCTTTGTGGCCAAAATTGACTTTTTCAATTGTCTACTTGAAAGTTCCACTTGGTTGAATAATAGATATTTATATTTAACATGTCCAAACAGAACTTTTGCTTTTCTCACCAAATCTCACCTTCCCCTGGTCTTCAGAACTCTGTCATTTACCCCGTGGTTGAGGTCAAAATCCTTTTCTCACACCCATACTGAATCCATTAAAAGTCCTGACATTTCTACCTCCAAAGCCTCTCCCGATCCGCTCGTTTCTCTCCCCAAGTTAAATCAAGGCACCATCATTTCTCCTCTGGATTATTGCACGGTCTCCTAATGGCTCTTTTGCAACTTTTGCTCCTCTTTTTCCTGTTGTCCAAAGTAGACAGCAATCTTCCTACAATCACAACCAGGTCTTGATCTGCTGCCTCAAACCTGCCACGGGCATTTCTAAAATCCAAACTCCATGATATGCTCTTGCCTGTTGCTCAAACCTCTTCTCGTGTGACCCTTCCTGCTTTATGTGCGCTTGAGTTACAGGCATAATTTTTTATCTTCCTCACACTAAGCTCCTTCTAGTTTCCAGATGCTTGCACTATCTATTCACTTGAATCCAGATCTTTTCTTGGCTGATGCCTTCTCAGGATGCAGACCTTGGCTCCAAAAGCAGTTCTTTAGATCTAGTGGCCTTCCCTGACCACCTTACCTTACGGCTCCGCCCACTGCCCCAGCCCCACTGTGAACTGCATTCAGTGTCACTCAAGGTGTGGGTCTGCCCATGTCTCCGGTCTTGTCTCCCACCTGCCTTCCCTCCGTTGCTGGGCTTCAGCACACTGGCCTTCTCCCTGTCCCTTGACTAGACAGAGCAGACTGTTCGGGGGTGTGCACCTTGCTCTGTCCTCAGCAGGAGGGTTCCTCCAGATGTGGGCAAGACCCATGTCCTCAGTTATTCAGGCCTCTGTTCAAGACTTCTGCATCATTGGTCATCTTCCCCGGTCGCCTTATCAAAAGATACCTCTCTTTTCGCCTCACTTTACTCTCCATTGACTGCTTCACGACACTTGGATATACTTTAAATCTATCATTTGTCATTTGTCCTGCCCACTGGGATATGAGCTCCAAGAGAGAAGACAGGCTTTGCTTTTTTATCCTTTCGCCCCTTAAACAATGCCTGATAACGTACTCCTGGAATTTATGTAGGGTACTCATTCTTAGACTCGCTTAACATTTGTCTATAAAACATGCTTCTATGAGCATTCTAGTACGATCATTATTTTTGCTTTTTGTGGTTATGTTTTAAAGTTCATCTCCAGCTGTTGGATGTGTATACACATTTTTATATGTTGATACGTATCACCTAGTTGCTACCTGGAAAGACTGTAGCAGTGTACACACCACCAGCTGTGCCTCACCTCCTTCCTGCACATTCATGCCCACGTGGGGAGTGGTGAATCTTTTAAATATCTGTGACCTAAAAGATAAATAATGATTCGTTGTTTCATTTGCATTTTTGTTAGTAGATTTGAATTTTTGAAATATTATTATGGCATGGGAACTGTTTTTTAAACATTTTGCCTATGTTTGAAATTTATATTCGCTCTTGTTTATTGCTATTTAGTAATTTCTTGTACACTCTGGATACTTACAATCTATCTGCTATATACACTGTAAATATTTTCCTCATTTAGAGTTTTTTTTCTTACACAATTTTGTATTTGGACATTTTTGCAATAAAAAGCATTTTATTTTAAATATTGAATTTTGTTCATTTTGTAAAGTTCTTACTTTAATATTCTTACATGGTTTCTTTAAATGATATGATTGCTAAAAGTTTAGTTTTCCCTATTTTTCTTCATATTCAGTTCATGGTGGTGTATGAAGAGGTGGAGAAATTCAAATTCATTTTGTTTTACTTCTTAGAAAGTTTTGATCAGTTTTCCTCATAATATGCCAACATTCAGGTAATAACAATAGTTATGATTACTGCAACATTACCATGGGCCAGTCATTTTGCAATAACCGTCAGGGTTATAGTGAAGTCTATTTTTCTTAATAGAAGACAAAGCAATTGTCCAAATGTTTTAAGCTGACTGTACAATCATCTCTCATTTGTAACTTACTCAGGAGGCAAAGTTTTGAGCTTATAATCCACAATTCTATGCCTTCCCATCAGTAGGATCGCTTACTGAATAATAAGTGCTTGAGCAACATGTTATTGGGAAGAATATTTGCTGCCTATTATCACTGTGATTGTCAACTATGAGTATTTAATCCAATACCACAGAACCTCACATTACTTTACCTCAGCCTTTTAAAAATTTCCTCAAACCTCTTCCTTTCCCCAAAGTCTTCTCTCATGGACTCATTGCCACAGGATGGGTGGAACTTATCCTGCCTCACTGCCTTAACTGTTACAAAAAGCAGAAAGAGGATGAAAACTGTTTCCCTTCACATAAAACAAGGAGACACCAAAATATTGGAAACAACATGCTTAGAAAATTATATAGAAAGCTAGAATAGTAATATTATCTAGCTAAATAGTTTTTAATTTTAAAAAACTAAGAAAAAGGGTGATAATAAGAGAGTCAAAACCTCATTAACATAAAAGCATTCAACAACTCAACCTCAAAAAAGTATGATGAAACAAAAGACAGAAATGAAGAGTGAACAAGATAAATGGATAGTTTCTAAAGTATTTTTTTTAACATAATCCTCTCATAAAATGATAGATTCAGCATATGAGAAATAAGCAGGGAGAGAAAAGATCTGAACAAAGCACTTAAAAACACTAGTTATTTGGTACATATAGAGAGATGTAAATACCAGACGAGGATTTCCACTGTTGCTGAACATAGTTGCAAGCCCTGGACTGTGCCACAAGGTAAGAAAAAACAAACAGTATAACAAACTGTAGGGAAAAGACACAACCTGGATGTTTTCTGATATCAATATCTATTTAGAAAAGTCAATAAAATTTAAAAAACAAATTACTCAAATTAACGAGGGAATTCATCAATACTGCTAATAATAATAAATTGCATGTTTCCACCTCACTGATAATGAATGGAAAATAGAATATGGTATCTTTCAATATAGTAATATGTATATACATAAAATAATATATGCATATGTGTATGCAGTCTAGGAACTAGCCTAGGATACATAAGATCTCAATAAAGACTTCTTTTTAAAAACTGTAATAAATTATTTAGATTTTTTTCTCTTTTTTAAATGAGAGATAAACAATATCATAGATGGGAAGACTTTGTTATTAAACAATTGAAGTCATAATTAAAGACATTTCTAAGTAACTATTAGTAAATATTCCTCAATAGATATTGATATTAGAAAATATCAAGAGTCATGTCTCTTCCATACCATTTGTTACAACTGTTTTTTCCATCTTACCTTTGTAGTGTTGGCCAGGGCCTCCAGAACACCAAGTTTACACAAAATCTTTAGAATAATCATTTTAAAAGACTCTATCTAAGAAATTCCATAAGTTCAACATAACTTGATACAAATGCCTGGCTAAGATATTACAAGAAATAAAAACTCTAAGCCAATACTATCCCTTAAAAGAGACATAAAAATCCTAAAAACAAACAAACAAACAAAAAAGTGTAGTGACATATGTCCCAATTGGCTTTATTTCACTATTAAAGACTTGTTTAGCAATCAAAAAATAAATGTAAAAGAGAAAATCATATAATCTTTATAAAAGTTACAAAAAGGATATTAGGTAAAAATTAAGCATACACATAATTTTTTAAAAAAACTTTTAAAACTAAAAGGTTCTTTAACCTAAAACAAGCGTATTTAATGGAGAATTGCTAGAATTCTCTCTCTGTGGTTTTGAATAAAACAAGGAGGTCTTTTTCATTACCCCTATTTAATATTATACTAGAAGTACCAGCCAGTGCTTCAACAGAACAGAGAAAAAAAGAAAAGGAGAAATAAAATCCATCAATATTCACAGACAACACATATGTATACATAACAAAATCAAAATAAATGGAAGATATAGTCTTATAACTTAATAAGCACAACAAAAAGAAAATAAACATTTTAAAAGATACCATTTATAATGACTTGAAAAAGTCAAATAACTAAGAATAAATGTGAAAAAACACTATAAGATATTTAAACAAAAAAATTATAAAACATTATTAAGACATAAAATAGACTCGGATAATTAGAGAGCTATACCAGATTAATGGGTCAGAAGACATAATTTAAAATGATGACACGTTACTCCAAACCAACGCACAGCTAATCAACATTCCGAGAGGAATTTCATGGAAGTTGATAAGTTAATTCTAAATGTATATGAAAATTCAAAGTGCCAAACTTGAAGGGGAATAATAAATTGGGAGAACTTATTCTACAATAGTAGTTCTCAAATTTGGCTGTATGTTATAATCATCAGGAAGACTTCTGAAAACCTAATGGTAATGTCTTACCTCTTGCATAATTAAATTCCTATCTCTTCAGGAAGGAGAAACCCAGGTATCTATATTTTAAAAACGATTCAGATATTTCTAATGTTCAACCAGGTTTGAGAACCATGGCTTTATAGCATATTATTATATGTAATACAATGCAATATAAATTATACACTAGATATTGCAAATCTACATTAATTAATAAAGGGGAAATTGATGTAAAGATAGTAATTAGATGAATGGAACAGAATAGAAGCTGCAGAAAAGAGACTCAGTATGTACAGACATTGCTTATGAGTAACGTAACACAGTAAGACAGTAGGAAAAATAAACGAATGTCACTGCATCAATTGACTATAGAAGAAAAATATAAAGACTGGCCTCAACTTCAAACCGTATGCAAAAAAATCAATTCCAGATAGATTGCATATCTGAAAGTGAGAGTAAACAATAGAATTTCTAGAAGCTAACAGAGAATACTTTCACAAACTTAGGGTAAGGAAAAATTTCTTTGACAACACCGAAAAAGGAAAATAACTATTAACAATGAACAATACTAGCACTAAAATTAAAAACTTCCATCCATTAAGAAAATGACCTGAACGATGCATATTTGTATACCTAACCCTTAACTGTACCCCACAATTTTAAAATAAAAAATATGTTTTAAAAAAAAGGAAAATGAAATGTGAAGAGGCTATAGACGAAGAGAGGATATTTGCAACACAGAAAACTGACAAATGGTCAGTAACCCAAATATATATATATCCTTCTTCAAATCCATAATAAAAAATTAAAAAACCCAACAGAAAAAATGAGCAAGAGGTAGAAACTATTGCCTCATAAAAAAGCATCTTCAAAAAAGCAATAAATATATGAAAAGGTGCTCAATATTATTAGTCATCGGGGAGATAAAAACTAAAACCATGAACTCCTCTATAGTCTTACCAGAATGACTACAACTAAAAAGACTGATAGGGTACCTGCATAATCAATGTTTGTATACCTAACCCTGAATTATACCCCACATCTTTATAACCAAAAAAAGAAAAAAGAAAGAAAGAAAGAATAAAAAGACTGATAACATCAAGTATCACTAAGTGTCTGAATTAATTGGAACTCTCATATAGTGCTGTTGGGAATGTAATTTGAAAAAGCTACTTAAGAAACTTGTTTTTCACCACCTACCAATGCTGAAGGTACACACATATGAGAGCAATCCAACTTAATTTTACACCCTATTGAATGCATGCACATGTGAGCACACATGTACTAAATATTCATGTCAAAATGGCCAGTAGCAGTAGAATGGATAAATTGTAGTATATTCATCCAATGGAATATTATATATACTGAATTTGAATTAACTGTATAAAACAACATGGATTCATTTTACAAAAATAGCAAACATATAGGCCAATCAGAAATATTACTTACAGTAATTTTTCATTTATGTCAAGTTCATAAATGGACAAAAGTTATGATAATGGTTACCTTTGAAGAAGATGATAGATAGTGATAGACAAAGGATACAAAATGGGGCTTCTAGAATACTTGGAATTTTCTATTCCTTGACCAGGAAGGAAGTTACATGAACGTGCTTATTTTGTGAAAAATTTTCAAGGCATTCATTTTTCTCCCTTAATTGAAGTATAATATAGTAGTAAAATAATAAAAGATGAAGAAGATAGTCTGGACACATGGAGCGATATACTATGTTCTTCTGTAAGGCAATATAAAAATCTCAATTCTTCGCAAATTAATCTATTAAATCGATACAACCCAATAAAAATACCAATCGTATTTCTTGCAGGATCAGTTGATTTTTTTCAAAATTTATTTGAAAAGTCAGAAGATATAATATCACTCCTGTTAAAATTGCTTTTATTTAGAAAACAAATAACCAAAAAAAAAAACCCAACAAAAAACGGATGCTGGCAAGAATGCAGAAAAAAGAAAATGTTCATACACTGTCTGTGGGACGGTAAATAAATTAATGATAAATGTTTGAGGTGATAGATACCCTGACTTCATTAGTATATACTGTATGCTTATATCAAAAATCACATGTACCTCAAAAATATGTACAAATATTATGTATCCATAAAATTTTAATGTCTATGAATAGTTAGGTCAACTTAGAAAAAAAAAGTGAAAACAAGGAGTGAATCTACTTATTACAGTAGCATTTATTCCAAAGCCATAGTTACAAATATTGTGATTTAAGGACAATTAAGGAAAACTAGATTAATGGGATAGAAGAGATATTTTAGAGACAGACTGTGCCAGATGTGAGCCTATAATACGATTTAAAGGAGGCAAAATGAATCAATGGAAAAGGATGGCCAGCTTAGCAAGCAGGACTTGGCAATCAGCTGAACTGTAGAAAGAAATGAAAACTGAACCCCTGTACAACCTCATAGCAAAGCGTCCTCCAAATAGACAAAAACTAAGTGTAAAATATGAAACTGTAAAGTTAATGTAACACAATACAGGAAATACCTTTTGTAACCCAGATGTGAAAAAACTTTTTACTCAAAGCCTCAAAAGCACAAACTATGAGACAAAAATGATTGGGGGCTGGCTTAGAAATAGAGACACTTATAATATATGCATGGCAAAACATGATCCGATTCCAAATAATCAATTTACAGATGAATCAAAACTCTACACTAAGCTGATGACAGCTTGCACCAATTCATCACCTGCAGGTATGCGTGAGTGTGTGTAGGCTGGAGATGACATTCGCTCATCTTTCTTTTTATTTTGTCATGTAATATCTAATACGCTCTTTTGTCTGCGAACAGGATAAGATTTGCTTAACAACAGTTTTTTAACTTGTTTTTCCAGTAGTTTGTCTAGACCACATTCTACTATGACTTCAATTCTACCACTCTGCTGACCAGAAATATATATTGGCCTAGAAAATTAGTTTGTCTTTTATGCAGTCCAATTAACCACTTAAAGATCCTAGGACATATATGGGAGGTTCGAGTGTCTTTAAACCAGAATTAATAGTTACACTAAAACTCACTAACTTAATATTCAGTTACTTTAATTGAACTCTGACTTTTCAACACGGCCTTTTGAACATTGTCTTGTGACATTAACTTCTAGATCTTCAAATTAAAATTGTTATTATTTAGAGGGTCAGGAGTTAGACCAATACAGTGAGGGAAGCATTGATACAATCAACATTTAGAAGTGGTAAAGAGTTTTGGGAATACTTCTTTTGAAACATGGTGATTTTGATAGTGACTTTTGTTTTAGAAAACTAAATTTTTCTATATCCTAGAAACATAAGTATTAATAATTTTAAACTTGCCATTCTTGATTACAACCAATTTCAAAAAAACAGGCAGAAATAATTCACTATTCGTGTTAAGCTAGCGAAGGCCTACAGAAAGGTCAAGAAGCTTCATTCCATTTCTTATCCCTACCCATCCCAGAGTCCTATCTATTTTCTCCCTTCTCCGACACTACTGGATCTTGAACATAATGTCATTGTCAGTTACCTTCTTTTTGTGATTACTTTCCCTTGAACAGAACTCATATCATCTATATTAAAATTTCCCCCTCCAATTTTCAAGAGCAAGCACTTTATAAGCACTTTCCAGCCAGCTAAGGTATTAGAGCATGCTTACCTTCAAAATAGATGCCTGACTGGATTTCTAGAACCCTGGGGAGGGTCCTGAGGTCAAGGGAGCGGACGAATTCTTCCAGCGATAACGCCATTGCTCTGGCTTGGGTTGTATGTATTTACAGAAACCTGTGGCTTCTGGGTGTCACTTGACTGCAGTTACAGTCCCTGCTCATCATTTCTTTCTCAGGCAGGCAAGGATGTCACACTAGAGCCAAACTGGGGTGGAGTAACTCTATGTGGGAAGGACAGTGAGGAGGGAGGGAGCAGGCAGGAGACAAAATGCGTTACAGCTTTTCTTGCTCACATTGTGGCTTCATTTCCTTCTGACACTGAAGTAGAACAGGATGGGGGTGGGGTGAGTGTGTCTGAACAGACACTGTCAAAAAAAAATGAGAATTGATAAGTAGGTCTTTCTGTCCGCTGTGGATCCAGGTGTGCCTCTGCAGCGGTGGCAAGACTGTTTCGGGTCACAGTTGCTTGTGGCTTGTCCACCAAAAAGGAACAAGCGTGCAGGACTAAAGTCTAATCTTACACGTGAACCCATCATCTCGCTAGTTATTTCTGAAGTTTGGCTTTGTGCCTTATTTGCATAGTCTTAGTGCTTTCATATTAAATTTGGTTATAAAAGTGCTTTGTGTCAGCTCTTTTTTAGAAATCTGATACTCGGGAGAGAGTATCGAAACCTCTTTTTATTCCTCCACATTAAAAATTGTGCTGAATCGTGAAGGAGGGTAGGATAGGGGTAGATTATGCAAAGTGAAACAGCAAATTAATGAAGTTAAAATGAAGTTTCTAATTTCTATACTGTGGTAGAAAGCATTTAAATCAATTGTTAGGAAGCCTGGGTTTTCTGGGTTTGGCTCTGCTTTTGATTTATAGAGTGACTTCAGCTTTGTCTTCTCTGATCCTCATTTTTCTTATTAAATGGAAGTAGAAGGCATCAAATAAATTTCATAATTTCTTCCAAGTCTAAAGGTGTGCAATTCTTTCCCTGTGGCCCAATTTTAGCGGGGAAATGCCCAGAGTCAAAGGAGGCAGAAGTCAGCTCATGAAAGTCAATCTCTTAAAAATCAGTCCCCTCTCTATTCTTTGCATTTAACGGAAACAATCTTTTAGCTGTAGTGTATTCAATTCAAAGTGATATTTTCTAAGCCTCTTTAAGGGTAAATAAAGGATACTGGTTGACATATATATATATATATATACTTGAGAGGTACCAAGGAGATGCACCTTCTCCTTATCCCTTGAACTCCAGGGTCCCTGCCCCTGAACTGTCTTAGCCTTAGGCTGCAGAGCACAAAGCCAGCTAGAAAAGGCCAGGAGACATCCCAGCCCTACCACATCATTCATATAAATGACCTAGAAAGAAAACTAGTCTTATTTTGATATAGAGTTTACAAAATTCTTTCGTTGCTTCACAATCATATCGGATGCCTGCAACAATCTACTTGGCTTTCTTTCTTTCTTTGCAAAAGTAGAATTCATGGTTAGCCACATCAATAGGTTTTTCATCAGTAGGTTCTATTTTCTCATTTGCAACCCTTTTGTCCAAAAAAAAAATCTCCCAGGCTTGATCAGCCTGTCTTCTCCTCCCCCTCCCCTTGCCTAGTTCAGATTGTTTCCAGCCTAACCGCATACTTCACGTGGTTGAATACGCTACACGAAAAAGGCTGCTGTGGGCTGCTCCTTAAAAATTACACATCCATCAGAGTTGATGCCACAAGAAATTTTATTTGACGTCTAATAGATATCAGTAGAAGGACTCAAATCAATTTTATAATTTCTTCCTAGTCCAAAAGTGTGAGATTTTGGATTGTGGTTCAACTCTAGGAGGGAAATGCCCAAAGTCCGAGGAGGCAGAAGTAACCTCAAAAAAAATAAATATCTTAAAAATCCTTCTCCTCTTAGTCTTTGTATTTAGCTGAAGCAATATTTTAGAGCTAGGGTATACACTTCAAAGTGAAATTTCCTACGTCTTTTTAAGAGTAAATAAAGGATACTGGTTGGAATCTATATACTTGAAAGACTTCACTTAATTTTTGTTGATATTACCAAGTCAAGTTTCTATCCTACTAGCCAAAACAGTCATTTCATAATATTACCAATCTCTTAATTTACCTATGCTATATCTGCTTCTTCTCTTGCAACAGATGACCCTCCCTGTCTGTGAAAAATCTGTCTCTTTTGTATTTCCAGTTCTATTAATGATGTTGCCATTCTCCCAGTTTCCTAGACCAGAAGGTTTAGATGCATGTGAGATGCTATATTTTCTCCAACCTCCCAACCCATCAGGCTTTATAGATGGTAATAGTACCACTCACTCTGTCCCTGCCCTGTGTCCCCACGGCTCCTACTTTAGTCCAGATTGTAAACAATTCTGAACTGCAGGTAAAGGGAACATCCAAAATAAAGTTGACACAGAAGAGTATTGACAAGGCACTTGAGCCATAAGGGAGTAAAATAAATTATTAAATTTCAGTCATTAAAACAGTAGAGTATAGGTATAATAATAGATTAATGAATGCTCAGAACCAACTAGACTATATATAATCTTCTATTTTAAGAAGGTGAAATTCCAAAGCAGTAGAGAAGAATGATTTATTCAACAGACAGCTGTAAATAATTGAAAAATTTTTTTAACATTCTGTGCAATAAAATTAAAGATAGATACAATTTAAAATTAAATTCAAATAAAAATATACCAGAGGAAAAAATAATAGGAAAATGTCTGGAAAAGGGTAAGAAAAGAACTATTTTAAACTTCCTTTGAAGTCTTAAAGGAAAAGCTTAGTAAATTTGACAACAAACTTATGAAATACTTTTAAATAAAAAAGGGTTATTAAAAATAGGAGGGAAGGTATAGAAGTATAGACTTCAAATAAAGAACGAATGTCCTGAGTGTATAAAGTCCATTTATTAATTAATATGCAAAATAAAAATATTCAAAGACTTCTGTTTCTGTAAGCTGTGTCTGATTGACTTTTCCACCAAAGGCACTTGGAAGAGCCAGATGATTTTTGTAAAAGCTGTTTTAAGAAACAGGAGAGCTATCAGGGCAGCTGAGCGGTAAGAGGCCAAGATCCTGAAAAGCAAGCAACTCCATGAGAAGAACCCCTTATTCTCCACTTCTTTTCCCTCAAAGTATTTGTGGATTAGCAATTGGAACCAAGAGAGAGGTTGAGAAGCAGAGCAAAATCTGGTGGTGAAGGAGGAGAGAAGCTGGTTCGAGGTTTTGGCAGTTTCACAGAGCTAAAGAGAGAGAGAAAAAAAATGGAAATTGGGACTAGCAAGGCATCCAGAAAAAGTCAGAGAAATGTGTTGTTCAGCACCACTTTGCTCTTTTAGGATTAGTCCGTTCAAAAGTAGTACAAGATTGAGTGTATGAGATGTCAACTAGACAGTGATTTGGTAAGTAGCTGAGGAAGTCAAGCAGGACTTCCAGCAGTCTTACAGAGCTGGGAAGCCAGGGCCTGCCAAGAAGCAAAGAGGAGCCCATAAATGTCCACCCTCCCAGTTGGGGCTTCTGAAGTCTGCTTCCTAAAAGGAAGAGTTGACTGTAAATAGGACAGGATTTACAAAAACTGAAGCCCAGACTAAAACTAGTTCAATACTGTACTAGATTAAAATAATGTGCTTCTATTTTAGCCGCCAGACGGACACAAAGATAAATCCTCCTGTTGAGGAAAGCAGTCAGAACTCCTATAAATTTTTTAACACAACATCTAGAATTCAATTAAAAAAAAAAAAGCATAGAAATGCCAGAAAACAAGACAAAGGGAAAAAGGACAGAGAGAAAGGGGGAGAGATAGATAGATAGGGAGAGAGAGAGAGAGAGAGAGAGAGAGAGAGAGAGAGAGAGAGAAGCCCCTGAGGTGATTAGCTATTAGAATTATTAGTCCTGAAATTTAAAATAATTTTGATGAACATGCTCAAAACTAGAATACGAGAAGAGTTTCAGAAGAGAACTGCCATCTATAAGAAGTAGCAAACAAAATTTCTAGATTTGAAAAATACAGTAACTAAAATGAATTCATTAATTGGATTTAACAGCATACAGTAGGAGAAGATTGTTGAACTGGAAATGAGAGAGTAGAAAATATCTCCCCTCTCTCTCTCTGCAGAGATTTTTAAAAGTAGAACATTCAGAAAGTAATCTAAGGGCGATTTTGGCTGTAGTGAAAAGATTCTATGTGTAAACTGAGTCCCAAAATGATAGGAGAAAGAATAGGGGAGAAATAATCTTTCAAGAGATGATAACTGAAAAAACATTCTAAAGAGTCAAGAATTGCCAAGAACACCAAGGAAGGCAAATGCAAAGAAAAGCGTACCAAGGAACATCATGCTAAAACTTTTAAAAGCCAAAATCAAGAAGAATATCTTAAATGCAATCTAAAGGGGTGGGGTGGGGGGGGGAGAAGAAACCATCACTTTCAAGAATTACTAATAAGACTATCACTGACTTACAAACAAAAATCAGTAAAGCCAGAATACAATGAAATAACATCATTAAAATGTTGAAAGAAAATAACTACCAACGTAATATTTCATATCCAGAGAAAATTCTCTACAAAAGCAAAAGCAAAATAAGGACATTTTTAGACAAAGAAAAACTCTGAAGTTTTCAGACCAAAAAATTTTTTTTTCACCAATATATCTGCCTTAAATAAACACTATAGGTGTTCTTTAGGCAAAAGGAAAGTCACCCCAGACAAAAAGTCAAAACCACAGGAAGGAATTAAGAGGGTAAATATGTGAATAATTTGGGTGAATACCGAGTGCCCCAAACCATAAGTAATAGCTTGTGGAGTTTAAAATATATGTGAACTATATATGACTCATGCAACTTTTTGCAATATATAACAGTAATGCAAAAAAAAAAGTTAAAAATTTTAAAAGGTTCTGGGCTCCTAGAGATATTGTAGAATGCTGTGCTGTGAAGTGACTGCAGCTGGCCCACCTGTGGGAAAGCCTGGCTCAGCTCTCTTCTAGCAACTGCACGTAGAAATCTATCTATACATGAACATGCAAGAGAAGAATCCAGAACCAGGACCTAGAAGCACCTCCTTTGTAGACAGAGGTCCGTGGCTGCATGCGATCAGTGCCTAGGCCAGCAGACTCTGCTCTTCTCACACGTGTGCTTTAAAACAACACAGAAAACTCAAAAGACTTCTTGGTAGAGGGGTCAACACCCACCTTTCTTTAGCCAGCTGATTCGAGATGCTGCAAAGAGAACCTTTCAGATCACAAGTTTACAAGCCTTTTCTAAGTATTTGGTGGTTTATATTTACTTGAACGGCTCCACATTGCCGGTGCCCAGCTCCTGCCCTCTCTGTCAATCCCTTGTTGCTTTGGTGTGGGTTTTGTTCCTGTCTGCAGCAAAATGACCCTAGAACCTCACTGAGGGCTGCTTGCTTTGGGAGGTTCTTGTCAGTGGGGCCAGAGCAAACTTCCTGCTCCTCGGTGGCCCCTTTCCTGGAAGAACATCGTGACTGCAGGTGCCCAGACCGCCGGTGGTGGCAGACCCAGTGCCTTTGTAGGGTCAACTCACCGGTGGTGGCATTTTCCTCCCGTGCTGGGGAAGGTGACTTGGCATTCTTACAAACTCATCTCTCAGCCTTTGTCTCCTGCCTTCCCCAGCCTGTCATTTCTTCTCCATCTGCATTTATTTCTTAAACATTATGTCTGGTTCGTCAGAGTGGCGTGGGTTCACAAGGACACAGTTTGGTTCTGGGCAGGGTGTTACACCGTGCTGATGCATGCCACTGGGCCTTCCTTTGGTTCTGTAGTCATGACAGCTTTTATTGGTGCAATGTTTGCAGGGCAATTCTTAAATGTTACAGAGGGTGGCAGGTTCTTCAGTTATTTTTAATGAAAACATTCATACTTCAGATAGAGCTTTCAGGTGAAGCACCATGGTTAGCATTGTTACTATCAAAAATCTGAAAAGAAAAACTGGGATCTTTTAAATCTTGGTTATAGCACTCATGGCATGAACCTTACTCTATGAGGGGTGTCTTCGTTGGGGGCTTTTTTTTTTTTTTTTGCACTTCTAATGCTGGATTTATCTGGCTGAAGATTTGATGTGGTTCCTCCTTAAACTGTGCATCCTGTTAATAATAGGTACTGTATCAGGCTCTGTGTGTCATTGGGGTAGGACCTATATTTTAATACTGTTCCTAACATTTCATTTTACTAGCAAGAAATCTTTGATTTCATTTTATTCTTTGTAATTCTAGACACTAGATTGTAGTTTAGCCATTACTGACATTTTTTAAAAAGGGATATATTTTCTTGCACAGTTCCAAAAAAGAGTCTTCAATGCTGTCCTTTGTTTTACAGGTACAAGTTTTCTAGCTCAGACAACTAGGAAAAACTGTAGACTATTCTCA
>CAUYQG010156371.1:0-29347 GCA_963574415.1 Tarsius wallacei
GCCAATGCAGCCTCGTCCCGCTGGGCACCGGCTATCCTTCCGCCACAGCCTTCCAAGTAGCCAGAACTACAGGCGCGCACTACCACGCCCGGCTGATTTTTTTTTTTTTTTTTTTTTTTATTGTAGAGATGAGGTCTCGCCAAGTTGCCCAGGTGGGTCTCGAACCTGCGGGCTCAGGCAATCCACTCACCTCAGCCTCCCAAAGCGCGGGATTACAGGCTGAGCCACCGAGCCTGGCTGATATCATTCATAATTTAAAAATTTACCTCAGTAAATGCTAGGCACCATAAATCAAACAAAAGACTAATTGCTTAGTGTTTCCATATTTGAAACATGTACCATAATCTCTTTGAAGTCATTTGTGTAATATTTGTTTTTGCATAATTATCTCCCTTTCTTCTTACTTCTGCTCCAGAGGACTGAGAACTGTGTCTTGGAACTCAGTGTATGTTGCTTAAGTTAATAAAAGGGATGCTCACTTGTTACTTTTTCAAATTAAGCCCCCACGTACTGACATATAAGTACCACCTTTGGAAACTAAGGAAACGAAGGATGATGATGTATGTGTAGGTATGTGTGTGGGGGAGTGGGTGGGTAGATGTACATGAGAATTATTTAACTGTCCAAACTTTTTTATTAGAGAAAATGCACGCCATGATGCAGCTAGGAAAGTGAAGAAGGGTGGCAGGGTAGGAGGAAACAATTGAGATTTATCTCTATTCCTCTTCACTGTTCCTTCCCATATAAGTGCCTTTCCTGTATAGGAGAGGGAAAAGTTTGACTTCCACATCAACTGAATCAGAGGCTGGGGCCAAAGCATGGTGACTTTGCCAGTTCTTTCTTAGCTCTTTGTCAATTTCTCGGAAATAACTGAATTCAAACATTTCTGTATTTTTATCTCCATAAAATAAATGAACCAAGTCAGGTCTTTATTGTCTCAGTTATGGCTTCCTCATCTGTGACTTAATGTTTGAGTCAGGAGAGTGTAATACAGAATTCCAAGACCTAAGTGGAAAAAGGCACTCTACCTCAGTCTCCAATATAGCTGTTAATTTCTAATAAAGCTGATTATTTGTTCCATTTATTTCATTTCCATGGATTTTTTTTTACTACAGAAGAGAGACCAAAAAAGGCAGCAGGTGGTACAATTCAGACATCGTATCTTACCCTGGAATCTTCATAGTTTGTGGTAGAAACAAATACTCATGAGGAATGAATGCTGGATAGTGATTACTATAATTGATGGCAATACACACAACGAATTAGAAAATACTGAAATAAATATTAATAGTAAAATTTGGCTCTTTTATGTAAAAATTGATGACTGAGAGAAAATAATGAAACAGGAAGACAATGAATTAAAATGACTTTGAATAGAATCTATTTTAATTATTTTGTTTTGTTTTTTAGTTGGCCATTAACTAATTTTGCTGTTTTGATGATTACTGTAAGGCAGGGATCAAATTTGGTTTGAAGTTTTAAGTTCTGGCATTCTTGAAATTACTTAGTAAGGTTTATTGAAATGAATACTTTTAATGTTCTATTCAACTTCTCATCCCACTTTCTGAAGAAAACTCTTAAAAGTTTTATAGGTAGAATTACAAAAAAGTTCACCAGACCTAGCAAACAATATTCAAAGAAGAGACCAACAATAAGTAAAGGAAAAGAGAATTCTCAGAGATAAAGTGGCCTGACAGAATGTCCAGGATGGGAAAACAAAAGCAAACATTTTCCTGTTAAAAAGGAGAAATGATGTTCTTGAGGTTGTAATGTACTCATCAATGAAATGCATAGCTTTAGTTTAAGTATGACATATCCTGAGGCCTGCCATCTAACACCCTCATAAACACACTGTGAAAAAAGGAAAAGAAAGAATGGTTTTATGGAGATTTATTTTGGCACATACACCAAAACAACAACAATATTAACACCAACAAACATCAAGAAAAATAAAAAATAAAAACAGAAAATTTCATGAAATGCACCTAGGATTTCCAATTATTATTATTATTATTTTTTTACTAGTTCACACTGTTTATTTTGTGCATATAGAAACTGTGACTTACAGAGGCTAAATAGTTTGTCAGAGTTGACTCAGCTAGTTGGCCAGGAGAAACCAGACCTGAGACTGTTTCCTTGTGCTTGAATACAAATTATTTCAAGTAGAATATTCTTATACTAGTTAATGGCTATCTTCTCAATAATTCAGTAGCTATTGGTGACACATGAAGAAATATGGCTTAAGATTCATATTGGATGCTGTGGTTTGAATGTGTTCTCTCAAGTTTATATGTTGAAACTTAATCACCTGTGTGGTAATATTTAGAAGTGGGGCATTTAGGAGGTGATTAAGCCATGAGGACAGAACCCTCATGGATGAGATTATAAATGATAAATCATTATGCAACTATAATTTAATTATATAATTATAGTAGTTATAGTTATAATATTTATGTATTATTATGATATTTAATAATTACATAAATATGATCTGTGTCAATTATAAATTATAAATAGGTTAAAGCGAGCTCCCTAGTCCCCTTTGTCCTTTTGCCTTCCACCAGGTGAGAACTTAGCACCAAGTCTCCAACTTGGAAGCAGAGCCTACACCAGATGTTGATTCTGCTAATGCCTTAATCTTGGACTTCCAGCGTCCAAAACTGTGAGAAAAAAAATTCTGTTCTTTAGAAATTACCTAGTCTCAGGTATTTTGTTATAGCAGCACAAAAGGACTGACATTGGCAAATTATCTCCATGTTAACAAAAGTAGGGAAAGTGATCAATGTTTGCATATGAGAAAATATACAAATAATTAGTTGTTTAACATTTAGGATTAAAAAAGCTATTAAGTGAAAAAAGAACACAAAATATAGTGACAGTCTTTGATAGTATTAAATTCAGTTGCTTCTTTGGATCATATTTTTGATTTTTAATCAAGCTAGATCTGTCTCAAAATTAAATAAGAAATTATTCAATTTCTTTGGAAAATTGATCTATGACTTCTCTAAGACACAGTCTTTCTATGAGTCTGTGATTCCTTTGGCCATTAATCTCAGATGATTATTTTCTTATCACAATATAAAGTGCTAGTGATGATTAAAATACATTTTTTCACTGATGAAAAATTGACATCATAATACAATAGTCTTGCAACAACAGCAACAAAAAGTCCCCAAAAGCAATAAAAATTAGAATAGATTGAATACAAATTACTATTTGGCACAATATTTAATGTTTTTTCCTGCACCCAAGTTTTCAAAGAGAACAGCATATATTTTGATTGTGCTGCTAAGGCTAATGAAACAAAAACATTAGTTTTTTTGGTACACTTTGAAATAACACCTTATAATTTACGCATGCTGTTGCCTTGACTTTTTTTTTGGTCACATTCCTAAGCTTTCATTGGGTAAAGTTCTTAAAAATTATATCTATCAGTAGAAAAATTGGATTTTTTAAAAACAAAATCAAATAAGACAAACTTGCTTAAAGTCTGATTGTCTATTTTCACATCACCTTCTTCCCCATAATCCAAAAGTGTGTGTTCCATTTTTCAAGTTCTTATAATACATGCACTTTTCTGCTTCTTTAATTCTTTTTAAAACACAAACTGACATGCAAACAAACAATCCCCACAAACTTACAAGCACTGAAGATACGAAGGGACTCCACAAGAGGTAACAGTTTTTTAATAATAGGATACATGTAATCTCGCGCCTTGGGAGGCTGAGGTGAGTGGATTGCCTGAGCCCGCGGGTTCGAGACCCGCCTGGGCAACTTGATGAGATCTCATCTTTACAATAAATAAAAAAATTAGCCGGGCGTGGTAGCGCGGGCCTGTAGTTCCAGCTACTTGGAAGGCTGAGGTGGAAGGATCGCCGGAGTCCAACAGGTCGAGGCTGCAGTGGCTGGGAGCGGCCACTGCACTCCAGTCTGGGCGACAGAGTGAGACTCCAACTCAAAAAAAAAAAAAAAGGGATACAATTAGTAGGATACAAAAGCAGCTCATGTTATGTATATGTTAGGATCCTAAGAGAAATTAATACTTTACTCAATGTTCTCTTTGGAAATAATATTTATTTTCTTTTCATATTTTTATGAAAAATGGGGTAAAACTTGCCCATCAGTGTCTTAAGGTGAAGCACAGTTGGACATAAGCACAGAATATTACAAAGGATCATAAATTCTATGGGGAGACTAACATTATACTGCTGTCCGGTGAATGGTCATATGGGTTTACTTCACAAAGCTCTGGCTGCTTCTGAGGCAGTCCTGCTGGTGTGTAACCCCACTCTTCAGAGAGCCATTCTGTTATGAGCTCTGAGACCGCTCAGGTAATTGAAGAGATCCTCCTTCCAACAGAAGGCAGGAGCCGTGTGGGTTTTATTATCTGGTACTGCTTATACTGTACTTTGTAGACAGGTAAGGCTACTCTTTGCTTCTCAGTGTTCTGAATTTTTCTTTTATTGTAATTAAAAGATTCAAAGTACTTACTTGCCTAATTTAGGAAGGTACCTTAGATGTGGTGATTTTTTTTTTCTTTTAAGAATGTGGGGTACAATTCAGGATTAGATATACAAATGGTCATTGTACAGGTAAAGTTTGGGCCTCACTTTGGTCCCCACTTCACCTGGTTTGAGATCAGGTACCCTTATTGATGAAGTGTACCTCCCACCATCCCCTGACAGTTTCCCACTACTGCCAATTCCTTTCTTACAGTATTATGAAAATTGTTCAAGGTCCACTTATAAGTGAGAATATGTGGTACTCAGTTCTTTGTTTCTGTGATAGATCACTGAGTATTATAGCCTCTAAATCCATCCAAGTTGCTGTGAAGTTCATCAATTTGCCCTTCTTTATGGCTGAATAATATTCCATTGTGTAAGTGTACCAATTTTTTTTTCCAGTCCACTTTTGATGTGCAGCATGGTTGGTTCCATGTTTTTGCTATTGTTAATGATGCAATAAACATGCATATGCAGGTATCTTTTTCATAGAGTGATTTGAGTTCCTCTGGGTATATTCCCAGAAGAAGTATTGCTGAGTCATATGGAAGATCAATGTTTAGATCTTTTAGGAGTCACCACACTGTTTTCCACAGAGGTTGTACTAGTTTACACTCTCACCAACAGTGTACAAGTGTTCCCTTTTCCCACATTCTCTCCAGCATCTATTGTTTTTTGAGTTACTGATGATGGCCATTCTGACTGGATTTAGGTGGTATCTCTGTATGGTTTTGATTTGCATTTCTTTGATGATTAGTGAGGCTGAGCATTTTTTCATGTATCTGTTGGCTGCTCATTTGTCTTCTTTTGAGAAGTGTCTACTCATATCTTTTGTCCACTTTTTAATAGGACTGTTTTTTTTTCTTTTCACCATGTTTGAGTTGCTTGTAGATCCTGGATGTTAGACCTTTGTCAGATATACAGTTGAAAAATTTTTTTCCCATTCTGTGGGCTGTCTCCCAGCTCTTTTGATGGTTTCTTTTGTGTTGCAGAAGCGTTTCAGTTTGATGAGGTTCCACTTATCTATCTTATCTCTTATGGCATGGGCATTTGGGGTTTTAATCAGGAATTGGTTTCTAGTTCCAATTTCCATTAGAGTATCTCCTGCATTCTCTAAGGTTCTTATAGTTTTAGGTTTTACGTTTAGGCCTTTCCTCCATTGAGTTGATTATTGTGTATGGTGATGGGTAGGGGTCTTGTTTTTGTCTTCTGCATGTGGTCAGCCAGTTTTTCCAGCATCATTTACTGAATAAGTTCTCCTTCCCCAGTGATTGTTAGTGGAGGCTTTTTAAAAGATGAATTGGTTGAGAAATTGAGGTTTTGCTTCCAGAATCTCTATCCTGCTCCATTGGTCTATATGCCTGATTTTGTACCAATACCAGGGTGTTTTGATTGCTATAGACTTATAATAAAGTTTAAAGTCTGGAGGTGTGAAACCTCCTGCTTTGTTTCTTTTGCTAAGGATAGTTTTGGCTACTTTTGGTCATTTAAGTTTTCATATGATTTCTGTATTGTTTCTAAGTCTGAGAAGAATGATGTTGGTAATTTATTGGGTATTGTTTTAAATCTCTAGATTGCCTTGGGTAGTATGGGTATTTAACAATGTTGATTCTTCCAATCCATGAGCATGACATATTTTTCAATCTGTTTTTGTCATCTTTGATTTCTTTGAGCAGTGTTTTATAGTTTTCGTTGTAACGGTCTTTCACATCTATGGTTAGGAAGATGCTGAGGTTATTTCATATTCTTTGTTGCTATTGTGAATAGGATTGTGCTTTTATTTGGTTCTCTGCCTGTTTGTTGTTGGTGTATGCAAATGTCTTTTTTCACATTGATTATTGTACCCTGAGACTTTGCCAAAGTACTTTATCAGTGCAAGAAGTTTTTTGACAGATTCTCTTGGATTTTCAAGGTATAGGATCATATTGTCATCAAAGAGGGATAACTTGACTTCCTCTTTTCCTATTGGATGCCCCTGATTTTCTTCTCTTGTCTGATTGCTTTTGATAGGACTTCCAACACTGTGTTGAACAGGAGGGGTGAGAATGGGTAGCTTTGTCTTGTTCCAGTTTTCAGGGGAAATGCTTTCAATTTCTGTTTGTTTAGTAATACGTTGACTGTGGGTTTATCATAGATGGCTCTTACTATTTTGAGGTATGTTCCCTCTATGCCTAGGTTTTCAGGGATTTTTATCAAAAAGGGATGCTGGATTTTATCAAAACCTTTTTCTGCATCTAATGATATGATCATGTGATTTCTGGTTTATACATCTGTTGACGTATTTAATTACATCTTAATTGTGGTCTTGCGGATGTTGAGCCAGCACTGCATGCCAGGGATGAAGTCTACTTGGTCATGGTGGATGACTTTTGAGATGTAGTGTTGGATCAGATTTGCTAGAATCTTGTTAATTATTTTTGCATCTATGTCCATCAAGGATATTGGCCCGTAGTTCTCTTTCTTTGTTGGATCTTTACCTGGTTTGGGTATTAGTTTGATGTTAGCTTCATAACATGATTTGGGGAGAGTCTCATCTTTCTAAATTGCTTGGAATACTTTCAATATGATTGGTATCAGTTCCTTTTTGTATGTTTTGTATAATTCTGCTGGAAAGCCATCTGGTTCAGAACTTTTTTTTCATAGGCAGTTTTCTTATGACAAAGTTGATTTCCTGGGTTGTTATTGATCTATTTAATGCCTCAATTTTTTTCTTGTTTCAACCTTGGGAGGTTATATAATTCAGAAAGTCCTCCATTTCACCTAGGTTTTTGAGTTTGTTTCCATGCAGGTGTTTATAGTAATCTCTGATAATTTTTTGTATTTCTTTAGAGTTCATTGTGATTTGTTCTTTTGCATTTTTGCTTGTGTTTATTTGGGCTTTTTCTCTCTTTTTCTTGGTCAAAATGACTAGGGATCCACCAGTCTTGTTTATCCTTTCAAAGATTCAGCTTTTTGTTTCATTGACTTTTGCTATATTTTTCTATGTCACACATTTGGGCTTTTGCTTTGGTGACCTGGATTCTTCTGCTAAAGTTAGGGTTTTGTTAGTATTGTCTTTCCAGCTCCCTTAGGTGATTTGTTAGGCTGTTAACTAGTGATCTTTCTGTTTTCTTGATGTGTGTTCATAAAGAAATGAATTCTCCTATCAGTACTGCTTTTGTGGCATCCCAGAGGGTTTTGGTAAAATGTGTCTTTGTTTTCTTTTGTTTCCAGGCAGCTTTTAATTTCTGCTTTGATTTCTGGTTTGACTCAGAAGTTGTTCAGCATCATGCTATTTAGTGTTTATGTCTTTGTGGGTTTAGGGGGAGCTTTGTTGGTGTTGATATTTATTTGTGATCCCCTGTGGTCTGAGAAGGTACATGGCAGAATTGCAATCTTATGGAATTTGTTTATTCTTGATTTATGACTGAGGATGTGTTAGTTCTTGGAGTAAATTCCATGTGGTGATGAGCGGAATATATATTCTGTGACTGTTGGGTGGAGTTTTCTGCAGGTATCTATTAAGTCCATTTGGTCAAGCATTAGGTTAAGGTTCTGAATCTCCTTGTTGATTTTTTGCCTTGATGATCTATCTAGGGTTGTTAGTGGGGGTATTTAAGTCCCCAGCTATGATACTGTTAGAATCAATGTCTTTTTTTAAAACCCAGAAGCTGCTTTATAAAAGTTTGTGCTTCTATGTTGGGTGCATGTATGTTTAGGATGAATATTTCTTCATGATATATTGAACTTTTTATCATTATGTAGTTACCTTCCTTATTTTTTAAAATTTTTGATAGCTTAAAGGATATTTTGTCTAACATTAAGATTGAAACTCCTGCTTTCTTTTGTGTTCTGTTTGCCTGAAAATTTGTTTTCTATCCTTTAATTTTGATCCTGTGAGTGTCCATTCTGGTGAGATGAGTCTCCTGGAGATAGCATATTGATTGTCGTGTCATTTTTTTAATCCAGTTTGCCATTCTATGTCTTTCCAGTGGTGCATTTAGTCCATTCATGGTCAGGCTAATTATTTAGATGTGATTTTATTTTTCATGAGATTTTTATAGAGTTTGTTGCTGTAATTTTTTGTTTATTTAGTTTTTGCTTTTCTTTTAATTTTTGGGTTGATATATGTGTGGGTTTTGAAACTTTTTCCTGCATTCTTGGGAAGAGCGTGATCATTCTTTTTTTCTTTCTTCTGTGCTTAATACTTTCTGAAGTGTTTCTTGTAGAGCTGGTCTGAAGGCAGCATAATTTCTTAGGGATTGAATGTCTGGGAAGGATTTTATTTTCCATCACTGATGAAACCTAGCTTAGCTGGGTAGGACATTCTTGGTTGGAATTGTTTACCTTTGAGAACTTTGAAGTTTGGACTCCAGTCTCTTCTAGCCTGTAGTGTTTCTGTAGCTAAGTCAGCTACTATTCTAATTGGTCTTCCCCAGTAGGTAGTCTGACCTACTCTATCACTACCCTTAGGCTTTTTTCTTTTAATCTACTTGTGTAAGTGAATTACTATGTGTCTAGGAGTTGGTCTTCTCATTTGATGTTTTGCAGAGGTTCTCTGAATCTCTTGTGTTTGAATGATCACACCTCTGATGAGATGAGGGAAGTTTTCTCGGATAAAGTCATGAAATGTTTGTTCCAGGGTGGTCTCCATCTCTCCCTCTGCCTCAGGAATGCCAACATGATATAATCACATGTCTCTTGGAGGCTTTCTTTCATCTTTTTAAACTCCTTTTCTATGTTTTTAACAGTTTGGGTTAGTTCAATATTTTGGTCCTTAGATTAGCTCTCAGATTCTTCTGCTTGATTAATTCTGCTTTCCATTCTTGTCAGTTTGTTATTTATTTTGTTGATTGTATTCTTTATTGCCGCCATCTCAGTTATCAACTCCTTCATTCTTTCCTCTTGTCTCTCCTCATTTCTATTCATTCTTTCTATTAATATCTTGATATCTGGGTTTGAGGTTTGAGACCAGTTGTTCTGGGAACTCTTTATTTTCTTTATTCTCAGGTGCTGTCTTCCCAGGAGTATGGATGGGACCTGTGTTCTTCCTTTGGTTCTTCTTAATTTGTGACAGTTTTTCTCCCCCTTTTTTCCCCTTCTTTAAGTCCATTGCTCAGTGATAGGGGGGATAGCTTTCACTTCTGTCTGCTAAATCCCCTATTTTTCCTTATTTTGATCCTTTGGATTTGTTCAATTTTGAGGCTGGAATGGAGATGGGGGGATATGCTTTTTTCAGTTTTGAGATTTGATTTAGGTGTGATGGGGGAGCTGTGGTTCAAAAGCTATCTGCAGATCACAGTATCTGCTGACTGGTGGGCGGACTCCCTGGAACCCACTTCCTTCTACCTTACAATCTGTCCATGTAGTGGGGGCATATGTATGCCTCCTGAAAGCAAAATGAGATAAGAAAAAGGAAAAAAATGGAAAAAAGAAGAAGAGAGACAAAAGGAAGATGGAGACAGAAAAGAAGAAAAGGAAAACAGACAAGTACACCAACTAGTGAATAAGCAAAGAAAAACAGACAAAAAACCAAACAAATATACAAACAAAAAATAAATCTGATGATGCACTTATCCTCAAAAATTCCCATATGCAAACAGAAAAACTAACAACAACAACAACAACAAAAATAGCAAAACCAAAACAAATACAAAAACATAAGCAAAAACAGGAAAAAAAGAGCTCCCTTTGTGTCCTTTTCCAAAATTTCCTTTTTAATGTCGGCTCCCAAGAAGCATGGCTGCTTTTGGCTGCTGCTGCAGTAGGGAGTGGGCTCCAGTTTCCAGCATCTCCCCTCCGCTCTCAGTACAGGTCAATCAGGTTGCTCCTAGTGTGGCTCAGATGTCCCATCTACTGCTGGAGGAGGAGGGTGAATCAGATCCAGACTTACCCCAACTTGTCTGCTGCTACTGCTGCTGCTGCCGCCAAGTCTCCCACTTGGACCATTCATGTCCGTGCCTGGTCCATTGTGGGGTGGGGAATCTGTCTTTCTGTGTCTGTTCCTGAAATTTCCTCTCTGGGCCAAAGATGTTCAATCCCAGAGGGTGCGGAGATTGCCTCCAGGTCTTGGGTTAGAGGCTGAACAGAGTTAGATGAGCCAATGCAAGTCTCTGGTTGGTCCCAGGACAGAGAAAATGGCAGTGGTCAGTATTTCCTCACTGGCGGTGGGACTTAGCTCCAGATTTCCTCTGCACACCTTCTCCATAGCTCCTGCTGCCAGTGCCTGGTATGTTGCCACAGGTGGTGGCATGGGCCAGGTACCAGGTGGTGAGGAGCAGCCGATTTCTGCTGCTTCCTCCCAAGAGATCCCCCGAGATCAGCAGATGATCCTGCATGCTCAGAGAAGTGATGGGTTGCAGCCACCTCTGGAGGGGATCCCTGGGTGCTTGATCTCAAGTCTACCCTCAGACAGACTTTTGCTCACCCACCTGTGCAGTCCCACAGACTGTCTTTATGGACACACCCTTGCAGAGACTATCTCACTCCCACTGGTTCCATCACCACCTTACATTGCTCCAAATATAGTAATTTTTATAAGGCAAGTACATATTGAGTATCTGCTAAATAATAATAATAATAGTGATGTGGCATATCATAGAGGAATAAAACAACCTAAAAATTATTTATATGCAATTTGCATTTTAAATTTAAAATTCACAATGTTTTTCTTCTTCTCTGTAAATAGCATTATAACACAAACATTCCTGAGCTAAATGTTCAAAGAAAGAAATTACCTAAGCAGAATCATAGTCTATCTTCCTATGAGGCCTTAATCTTATGTATGGTGGTGGTAGGAAAATGATAAAACTATTGAATGCACCTTTTTTTCTCCAGATGCTACTGTTTACATTTTTATTATTATTATTTTACATTTTCTAGCCTTCAATCTTCCATATTTCACAAAGGCAATTTTTTCCTAAGAACAGCTAACTAATAGATGTCTTGGAGCTCTTACTGGGAGGGAGATAAAAAGAGAAAAGCAATATTCACTTTGGAAGTTGCTTCATTACTACTCTTTACTTTTTCCCTTTCTCAGGCAGAAATTGTTGTCATTATAAGACTGGACTGATACTGTGAGGTGAAAGTAACATAAATAAAACTTTTTCTATGAGAAAAGGAAAATTACTTTGTGGTTTTCTACAGGGACTAAATACTTGAATATGCATAACATATAGGATTACAGAATAAGCTGATGATAAAACCATTTGCAAAAGAAAATATGTATGTGTAATTTATATATACATGTAAAATATTCCAATATGTATCAGGTGAATACTTTTTCAGCTTTCTTGCCCATTAGATGATTTGATCTATTAGTTTTTGCCAGTTCAGAGGGACAGATTCTCATCTTGACACCTAGAAGCTTCCTATTATGGAAAAAATGTACAAAACTTGCAGTAAGATAAGCAGAATAATAATTTCCAGATTGAAAGCTGATTGTAAATTTATCATAAAAGACTGAGAAGCATTTTTCCATTCCTGTCTCTCCTGGGGTCAGCCAAGCATTTGTGTTGTAGGACCTAGGCCAACGTTTCTCCAAGTGTGGTCCTAGAACCAACCACCTGTTTCAGATTTGTCCAGGGCCCTCCTGCACATTTCTGGGACCCATCCAAAACTGACTGAATAAGATGTGTATGTTAAAAAGGCACTTCCAGTATTTCTCATGCACAAGTAATGTGTGTGAGACCAACTAATCAAGGACCTCCTCCCCTTCCCTTTTGCATCACTTTCAGATTTAGCCAGGTAGTCTTCTTGGGGAAGTCAAGCTCAACAACGGAAGGAGTAGAAGTCACTCCAGAAGCGGAAGAATAAAGGGAGAGAAGCTGACACTTGGGAAAAAGAAGAGAGTGGCCTAAGGAGGGATTCGTGCAGGTGGGCTGAGTTGTGCAGAGTGGATTCCGTGGGTGAAAGAGACCCACACAGCTCCTTGGAAGGTAGAGCGTCACTAATGGGCGTGGCTTATGGGTGCTGAAGGGCAGACTTCTGTGATGAGCTGGCAGACTGTACAGACCCCCATGGGCATCTCTTTAGCTTGCCCTGAGAAGTAGTGTCCAATAGACGTTCAATAGTGGCAGCATGCATAGCAGAAAGAAAAGTTGTAAGTAGGGAAACCACCACAGACCAAAGACCAGACTCGAATCTAATCTCAATTTCCTGACATCACATAAAGTTTCAGAGTTTTGCACAATCAAATGGATGAAGTAGAGAGGGTGGAGGAATAAGTGTAAACATTTAATGCTCAAATACAGATTAGGATTAAAAATACTCTGAAGTTGTTTATTGTAGTACTATCCACAATAGTAAAGACATGAAATCAATCTAGGGGCCCATAAATGGATTGGATAAAGAAAATGTGATACATATACACCAAGGAATACTATACAACCATTAAAAGGAATGAAATCACGTCCTTTGCAGGCAAATGGGTGCAGCTGGAGACCATTATCTTAAGTGAATTAATGCAGAAACATAAAACTAATGCATGTTCTCATCTATAAGTGGAAGCTAAACATGGACATAAAACAGGAACAGTAGATATCAGGGACTCAAATGGAGAGAGAAGGAGGGGGGCTAGGGTTGAAAAATTACCTATGGGATACTATGTTCACTGTTTAGGTGATGAGTTCAATATAAACCCAAACCTCACCATCACTCAATATACCCATGTAACAAACCCGTACATATATCCCCTGAATTTAAAATAAAAATGCAAAAAAAAAAAAACACTCTAAAGACATTTGACAATTCTTATAATCAAAGTACATAGACCCATTTCATTTTATGCAAGCATGTAAGATTTAAATATTAATTGACTATTTAAAATGTATCTTAGGGCGGGCCCGGTGGCTCAACCTGTAATCCCGTGCTTTGGGAGGCTGAGGTGAGTGGATTGCCTGAGCCTGCGGGTTCGAGACCCGCCTGGGCAACTTGGCCAGACCTCATCTCCACAATAAAAATCAAAAAATTAGCCGGGCGTGGCAGCGCGCACCTGTAGTTCCGGCTACTTGGAAGGCTGAGGAGGAAGGATCACCGGAGCCCAGCAGGTCGAGGCTGCGGTGGCCGGAAGCGGCCACTGCACTCCAGTCTGGGTGACAGAGTGAGACTCCAACTCAAAAATAAAATAATAAAATAAAATAAAATGTATCTTAAAGTGTTACTAAACATTCTCAATTTATTTGATTTCTTATTTCAATACATATAAATAGAAAATATTTAAAACAAAAAAATTTCTTTATGAAACTCAGGGAAAGAATTTCTATGGTGGGTGTAGAAAGAAAGACATCTATTTTTATGTATTTATTAGAGATCTTGTGAAAGACTGAAACTATTAATGTAAATTCAAGGGAAATTCTTTTTTCTTGAATTTCAATAATATTTAATATATTTGGGAAAAGCATCAACTTTAATTTTTTTTAATTTTAAAAATGTGGGGTACAATTCAGGATTAGGAATATAAGTGGTCATCATACAGGTAAAGTTTGGGTCTCCCTTTTGTCCCCACTTTGCCTGGTTTGAGATTAGGTACCCTTACTGATGCTGTGTCCCCTCCTCTTTCCCTGGCAGTATCCCACTACTGCCAATCCTTTTCTTATAGTATTATGGTAAATGTTCAGGGTCTGCTTATGAGTGAGAACATGTGGTACTGAGTTATTTGCTTCTGTGATAGATCACTGAGTATTATGGACTCTAAGTCCATCCAAGTTGCTGCGAAGTACATATGTTTGTCCTTCTTTATGGCTGTGTAATATTTCATCATGTATATGTTCCACATTTTAAAAATCCAGTCCAGTTTCAATGGGCAGCAAGGCTGGTTCCATGCAAAAATATCAACTTATCTACTAGGTGTTTGCTCATCTCTTAGGCTACTGTTCAAATGTTTTCATTTAAGGAATACATAATATAATAATAATATGATTAAAATATTCTTTAGATTTAAATTTTCTCAATTCTTTTATATGTATATCAGGTGGAAATTGAGTTATTTTGATTACACTAACAAAAATCATTAAACACTTTTACTCTATTATTTGAATTGTTGGGAATAATTTTAAAAAGCATTATATTGACCTCTAGGTAACTATTTAAATTCTGTGGTTTGTGCCTGAAATGTAGTTCAAGTGTTTTAACAAACCTTAGGCCTGAGGTTTTTTATTTAAAGAGAAAGGCAACCTGAATCGTGGCATTTTAGGTGATTCTAGGTATACACACACACAAACATACACACACACATATGCACACACACACACATATAAAATCAAAATTACATATATTTTCTTTCTGTGAGTATTGTTGAAATCTTCAATTAAATTATTCAATATGAATAAAAACCTTGGTTTCAAACAAATGTTTCTAAATGTTTAGGATGTCTTTTTAGAAATATCAGTGCACTATGAAAAGGTGGTCAGGCTGTTTGTCCTGACATTGACACCAAATAGCTATGTGACTCTAAACTCAGTCACTTCATATCTCTGTGACTTAGTTCTCCCATGTGTAAATCGGTGACAATATTTCCTTATGCCTACAGGGAAGGATTATTTGGAGTATAAGTTGAGCTTCTCTTTGAGGGTTGAGTGCTTCCCTGGAATGAAGGCTCCATGGATATCAGCAGGGAGAAAAAAGGAAGTCAGTGAATGAATATAGAGCCTGTAGGGACTCAAGCAGGCCCCAGGAGGTTGAAGAGTCAGAGTATGAAGAGGATGTGAGCTCAGATTATACAGAACCTATTGGAGAAAGGGACTGCAAATTCAACAGCAGTGGGTACTAGGATCACAGATACGTAGGAGTTTAGGAATTGGAAGCCCGAAATATTCTGTCCTTAGCTTTAAAGAGTCAGGACCATTGTCAATGCTAGCTATCAGTTGCAAATGGGAACTTTCAGGGATGGAATGACAGGAAGAAACTGAGAGGTTGGGGGTGGAGGAAAAGAAGAAAGAGGAGGAAAGAAAGGCACAAGGGAAGAAAACAGACATTTCTGGTATTCCCATTTTGTTTTCTGTTAGGGCTACAGAATGAGAGGAAGAAGAGAAGGGAGACAGAGGAAAAGAAGTGTACATGGCTTCTGTGAGGGGAGAGAAGTATGAAGACCCTTTCAGGGAAAGATCTGACTCAAGAATCTGCTGAACACTTACTTATAAGGAGCAAAGCAGCAAGAGAATATGTAATGGAAAACTGATTACATATTCAATTTGGATGA
Organism: Tarsius wallacei; assembly: GCA_963574415.1. NCBI lineage: Eukaryota > Metazoa > Chordata > Mammalia > Primates > Tarsiidae > Tarsius > Tarsius wallacei. Next base: position 15,679 of record CAUYQG010156371.1, read on the forward strand.
GTACAAGAAGTATATTTGCTGTAATCCAAATTCTGGAGCCAGGAACAAATGCATTTTAGATCAGCAGAGAAGCTAGTTCTAATTTTAACTTCAGTTTAAGAGAGAGAGGACCAGAATTGCTAGACCTTTCTTATTTGAAGACTTCATCATCTGTCACCTAGACTAGTATAATAGTCTATATTTTCTCTCCTTGCAGCTAGATACTTCTTAAAATTACACTGGACATTGCTGTCAGAGTAATCTTAAATCGTGCACACACACACACACACACACACACACACACACACACACGCATGCATGACGGGGAGGGAGACAGAGAGACAGAGTGAGAGATAGAGGGACAGAGAGAGAGAGAGAAGAGGATGTGAGCTCAGATTGTACAGAACCTATTAGAGAAAGGGACTGCAGAGAGAGAGAGAGAGAAAGAGAGAGAGAGAGAGAGAGAGACATCTGATCATTGCTTGAAAGTATTCATTACCCTTAAAGTCCAAATTATTTGACACGACATTGGTTCTTTTAGTCCTGCTACTCTAGCCTGCCTCTCTAGCCTCAATACCCCAGCTCCAGATCTCTGGTCTCCATGGGCCTTGGGGCTACTGTTTAGTCCACTCGGGATCATTTTCTATGGTCTTTAAATTGGTTTTACTTGGACTGTAGCTGCTGTTATGTCTGAAACTGTGAAATGTTACCTGAGATGTTACCTTGTTTGCAAGCTAACTAGTCATCTTGCTATAGTCTTATATCTACATCTATGCCTATCTCTATCTACATCAACATCAACACAGGATCTCAGGATCAGGAAACAGGGCAGTTTTTACTCACAGAGCAGCTTTCATCAGTTTCTCAAGTCCCAGTTCTCCATGGGGCAACACAATGATGGCCAGATGTACCTACACATGCATGAATTTGCACTTCATGGGAGGAACTCCCAAATTATGAAACTCAAAGTTTATATAGGTGTAGAGATATATCTACTTATCTTCCTCTCTGGGTGCTTGAATGGGGGAGAGAAAGGGATAAAGGGAGAGAAAATATGTGTGTTTAGGTGTGTGTGTGTGAGATAGAGAGAGAGAGAGAGAGAGAGAGAAGAAAGGGGAGAAAGAGAAAAGTTTTCGCTCTGAAATGTAAACAGATTATTTCTAGATGAAGGAGGAACTGATCTCTACTTCACCACCTTGGAATATAAGCAAATTGTTCCAGGGAGATAAATCTCTGTATTTATCTATCTTTAGGGTTGTTCTTCAATTATCCTTTAGCCCCAGTGTCAGTGTTTTTTGCCTAGGCAGCCCTGACAGCAGAAACATAAAATACTGATGGAGCACTGCCTCCCAACAGCTACCCTTGCTTATAATATTTAATCTCATTATTTCCTCGTACCTTCTTATTTCAGTGAAAGAGGAGACAAGGCTGAAACAGGTAATTTTTAATGGAAGTTTGGGAATAACAGGAGGGAAGCATCAGACCTACAGATTGATTTATGATTGGTTCCACATGTGGCCACGTTCAGAGCTCACAGACCCAGAAACAGGCTCACCCTTTCAGATGTTCTCCCTGCCTACATAGCTGATATTAAGTGGCTAAGGCCATCTGACTTCCTCCAGATAAGACTGCCCTGGAGCAGGTTACAGTGCTTGGAGAGCCTGGCATTAATACAGGAAAAGTTTTTTTGTTTGTTTTTTTTGTTTTTTTTTGAGTTGGAGTCTCATTCTGTCACCCAGGCTCGACCTGCTGGGCTCCAGCAATCCTTCCACCTCAGCCTTCCAAGTAGCTGGAACCATAGGCGTGTGCTACCACGCCCGGCTAATTTTTTATTTAATGTAGAGATGAGGTCTCACCAAGTTGCCCAGGCGGGTCTCGAACCCACGGGCTCAGGCAATCCACTCTCCTCAGCCTCCCAAAGGCGCGGGATTACAGGCTGAGCCACCAAGCCTGGCTATTACGGGAAAAGTTTAACCAGAGTGTGGAGCACAATGGAAAGAGAGTCATGCCTCAATTGCAGCTAGATATATATATGATGAAGTTCACACTGAACGTCTGTGAGGAAGAGATATGCCTCAATGAATGGTTTGGGGACAATTTTTTCACATGGAAGGAAATGAAAATGTATCTTATTTCACACCATAGCAACATTTAATTTCAGGTAGGTTAACTGTGTAAGTGTGAAAGGTAAAACATATTCTGTATTTTGTAATTATTTATTAACATGTCAGTCTCAGTAATAGACTGTGTTTCCTGCCACATAGTATATGCTCATTATAAAATGTTTGAAAATATGATTTGAGATTCAGGGGAGATAATTTTGTTTTTAAAATTTTTTTTTTCATTTTAAAGATGTAGGGTACAATTCAGGATTAGGTAGATAAGTGGTCATCGTATTGGTAAAGTTTGGGCCTCCCTGTGGTCCTCACTTCACCTGGTTTGAGATCAGGTACCCTTATTGATGTTATGTTTCCCCTTCCTTCCTTCCTGGTAGCATTCTGCTACTGCCAAATCCTTTCTTATAATATTATGATAAATATTCAGGGTCCACTTTTGAGTGAGAACATGTGGTACTCAGTTTTTTGTTTCTATGGTGATCACTAAGTGGGATAGACTCTAAATCCATCCAAGTTGCTGCGGAGTTCATCATTTTGTTTTTCTTTATGGTGGTGTAGTACTCCATCATGTATACGTACCACATTTAAAATATCTTGTCCACTTTCATTGGGCAGCATGGTTGGTTCCATGTTTTTGCTATTGTGAATTGTGCTGCAATAAACATGCAAGTTCAGGTATCTTTTTTATAAAATGATTTGAATTCCTCTGGGTATATTCTCAGAAGGGGATTGCTGGGTCGTATGAAAGGTCAGTTTTTAGATCTTTTAGGAATCACCACACTGTTTCCCACAGAGGTTGTATTAGTTTACACCACCACCAACAGTGTAGAAACGTACCCTTTGCCTCACATCTTCTCCAATATCTGTTGTTTTTTGAGTAACATGCTGATGATGGCCATCCTGACTGGAGTTAGGTGGTATCTCAGTGTGATTTTAGTTTGCATTTCTTTGATGATTAGTGAGGCTAAGTGTTTTTTCATGTCTGTTGGCTGCTCATATCTCTATTTATACCTTTTGCCCACTTTTTAATAGGACTTTTTTTGTTGTTTTGTTTTGTTTTCGGTACATTTGAGTTCTTTGTAGATCCTGGGTGCTAGACCTTTGTCAGATATACAGTTGGCAAATATTTTTTTCCCATTCTGTGGCCTGTCTCCCTGCTCTCTTAATGGTTTCTTTTGCTTTGCAGAAGCTTTTCATTTTGATGAGATCCCACCTGTTTATCTTATCTCTTATGGTATGGACATCTGGGGTTTTTATTAGGAATTAGTTGCCTATTCCGATTTCCATAAGGGTATCTCCTGCATTTTCTAAGATTCTTAATGTTTTGAGGTTTTACATTCAGCTCTTTGATTGATTTGGAGTTGATTTTTGTGCATGGTGATAGGTAGGGGTCTTGTTTTCATCTTCTGCATGTGGTCAGCCAGTTTTCCCAGTGTCATTTGCTGAATAAGTTCTCCTCTCCCCAGTGATTGTTAGTGGAGACCTTGTTGAAGATGAGCTGGTTGAGTAATTGAGGCTTTGCTTCCAGAATCTCTGTCCTGTTCCATTGTCTCTGTCTCTATGCCTGTTCTTGTACCAGTATCAGGTTGTTCTGATTATTGTAGCCATATTGTGACTCCTGTCTTCTTTTATGCTCCATCTGTCTGAAAATTTGTTTTCCATCTTCTAACTTTGAGTCTGTGAGAGTCCTTTGTATTGAAATGTGTTTCCTGAAGACAGCAAATTGTTGGGTTGTATGGTTTTTTTTTTTTAATCCAGTTTGCCATTCTTTGAATTTTCAGTGGTGCATTTAGTTCATTCACATTCAGGCTGATTATTAAGATGTGAGAGTTTATCATGAGGCTCTTATAAAGTTCTTTGTTGTTTACTTGTTTGTTGGTTTTCTTTTGATTTTTGGGTTGATATATGCATGTGTTTTTAATTTTGTAGTCATGATGCACACTGTGTTGAATCTCCATTTTCCTACATTTAGGGGAAGAGCGTGATCACTTTTTTTCTTTTTTCTGTGCTTAATATCTTCTTAAGCATCTCTTATAGAGCTGGTCTGGTGGCAGCATAAACTCATAGGGATTGAAGTTCTTGGAAGGATTTTAATTCTCCATCACTTATGAAGCTTAGATTAGCTGGGTAAGAAATTCTTGGTTGGAGTTGTTTATCCATGAGAACATTGAAGATTGGACTCCAGTCTCTTCTAACCTGTAGTGTTTCTGTAGCTAAGTCTGCTGGTATTCTAATTTTGTTCCCTGGTAGATAGTCTGACCTTTCTCTCTTGCTGCCTTTTGGATTTTTTTCTTTTATACCTACTTTATATAAGCAAATTACTATTTGTCTAGGAGTTGGTCTTCTCATTTGATGCCTTGCAGGGGTTCTCTAAATCTCTTGTGCTTGGTTGGTCATATCTCTGATGAGATAAGGGAAGTTTTCTTGTACAATCTCATGGATTATTTGTTCCAAGGTGGTATCTGTCTTCCTTTCAGCCTCAGGAATACTGATCAGGTATAAATTTGGCTTCTTAATATAATTTCACAATTCTTGGAGGCTTTGTTCCGTCTTTTAAAGTTTCCTCTCTGTGTTTTGAAAAATTTGGGTTAGTTCAATATTTCAGTCTTCAAGCTCTGAGATTCTTTCTTCTGCTTGGCTAATTATGTTTTCTATGCTTGTCAGTTTGCTATTTATTTCATTTACTGTATTATTTATTGCTGTCATCTCAGTTATCAACTCTTTCATTCTTTCTTATTTTCTGTTTATCCTTTTAAAAAATGCCTTGATATCTAGATTTACAGTTTGAGACCAGTCATTTTGGGGGCTCTTGATTGTTTGAGTTCTGAAATCTGTATTCTCAGGTGCTGACTTTCCAGGAGTTTGTAGGGTACCTGTGTTCTTCCATTTATACTTCTTCATTTGTGATGGGTTTCCTCCTCATTTTTCCTCCCTTCTTTAAGTCTGTTGCTCAGTGATAAGGAGGGTAGCTTTCACTTCAGTTTGCTCAACCTCCTATTTTCCATAGGTAGAGCCTCTGGATTTATTCAATTTTGAATTCAGACTGGGGGTGGGGGGGTTGTGCTCTCTTTTTGCAGTCTTGTGACTTGATTGAAATGTAATGGGGGAATGTATGGTTCAGAAGCTACCTGAGATCACAGTATCTGCAGATTGGGGTGTTGGATCCCCTGGAACCCACTTCCCACCACCTTACAATATGTCCTTGTGGTGGAAGTGTATGAATATTCCCTGAAACCAAAAGAGATAAGAGAAAGGAAAAGAACAGAAAAAGAAAGAAAGAAGGGAGAAGAAAGGAAGATGAAGAAAAAGGAGAAGGAAAACAGACAGGCAAGCAAATGAACAGATAAACAAACAGACAAGAATAAATGACAGAAAAAGACCAAAGATACTCTCACACTCAAATATACTCACATGCAAAAAAGACCCCCAAAAAACAAAAAGAGGGAGAAAAAGGGGCAAATCAAATCAGAAGACAAACACAGGAAGATATGTGTGAAGAGAGTAGAAAAAATATGAGCTACCTCTTGTGGTCATTTCTGGAATTTCAGGTTTCTTTCCCCCCTCCTTTTTTTTTTTTTTTTTTTTTTTTTAACACAGCATTGCCACTTTTGGCTTGGCGAGGTAGGGAGTGGACTCCATTCTCTAGACCTCCCCTCTGCTCTCAGCACAGGCCAATCAGGCTGTTCTCCACATGAGTCAGATGCCCCATGGACTGCTGGGGCAAGGGGGGTGAATCAGATCAAGACTCACCTCAACTTGTCTGCTGTGCCAGACTCACCTCAACTTGTCTGCTGCTAGGTCTCCCACTGCAATTGCATGTGTCTGTGTTTGGTCCAGTGTGGGGGATGGGGCATCTGTCTCTCCAGTATTGTGCACTTGAAGTATCCTATCTGGGCCAACAATGGTCAATCCCAGAGGGATGTGGAGCTCACCCCTTGGTCTCAGGTTGTAGGCTGCTCAGCACTGGGTGAGCTAAAGCAGGTCTCTACCTGGGTTCTGGGACAGGAAAAGGTGGTGCCGGCCCATATCTTCTCTTCCAGCAGGGCTCAGCTCTTGATTTCCTTCCTGTGCTTTCTCCACGGTTCCCTCTGCCAGTGCCTGGCCTGTTGCTGCAGAGGGTGGTGTGAGCCAGGTGCCAGGGGCCAATAGGCAGTTGATCTCTGCTGCCTTTTCCTGAGAGATGCCCCGAGAATGGTGCATGTTCCTGGGGGTGGGGGGGGGCAAATTCAGAGCAGTGGTATATTGAAGTTGCTTCTGTAGGGGAGCCCCAGGTGCTTGATTCCATGTCTCCCCAATCAGACTTTCACTCACCCAATTGCATACACATATGAATGCAGATTTGTCCTTATGCATACTCACCTGTGCATAGACTCACACACTCCAACCGGTTCCATCACCATCTTGCCCCTCTTTCTGAGATGTCTTTCTTTTAAAACCACACTTTAATATAGTTCTATTGTCTTAAATTTTGTATTTGTGGTATTTCAAATACAATTCCCTAAGAACTTAAGGTTAGAACAAATCAGGGATATAAAAGAAGTTGGGAAATAAAGTAAACAGAAGAATTCAAGGAGAAAGTAGAATTGTAAAAATTTATTTTTACTAAAAACCTGCAATGTGCCAGATGCAGTGTCTCATGCCTGTGATTCCAGCACTTTGAGAGGTTGAGGCAAGAGGATTGCTTGAGTCCAGGAGTTTGATACTAGCCTAGGCAACATAGCAAGGCCTCATCTCTACACAATTAAAAAAAAAAGGCCAGGTGTGGTGGCCTGTTCTTGTAGTCCCAGTTACTCAGGGGGCTGAAGTGGAAGGATCATCTGAGCCCAGGAAGCTGAAGCTTTGGTGAGCTGTGATCATGCCACTGTACTCCAGCCTGGATGGCAGAGTGAGATCCTGACTAAAAAAAAATAATAAAAATAAAAAACTAAAATGTTCTCATGAATAATTTGGGAACATTTAATAAAGTATTTAAGGTAAGGCATTCTAATACTAGGCACTACAGATTAAGATTTGGTACCCAATAAGTATTTTTGAATGAACTGAAATAGTGAATGAATAAAAAAATGTTAAATACCACCAATTTAAATTCATATTAGTCAGACAATTATACTGTTGTATCTTTTGGTTCCAAAGCAGAAAATGAAGGCAATGGTAACAAGTCTCATTAACATTTTATTGGATTATAAAACCATACCATATTTAAAGCGATGGTTGGAATGTGATGGGCATTTGTTATTGCTTTGCTTACTCAAAGGTCTTTCCCAGCACCTTGGGGGGCGGGGGGGTTGGCAAAGACCTCTTTCTTTTTTTTAATTAAAAAATTTTTTAAAATTTAAAGATGTGGGGTACAATTCAGGGTTAGGTATACAAATGTTCATTATGCAGGTACCCTTGTTGATGAGGTGTGCCCCTCCTTTCCCTGGCAGTTTCCCTCGACTGCCAATCCTACCCCCCTTCCCCTGGCAGTTTCCTACTACTGCCAATCTCTTTCTTACAGTATTATGATAATTGTTCAAGGTCCGCTTATGAGTGAGAACATATGGTTACTCTGTTCTTTGTTTTTGTGATACATCACTGAGTATGATCGACTCTAAATCCATCCAAGATGCTGCCAAGTCCATATGTTTGTCTTTCTTTATGGCTGCATAATATTCCATTGTGTATGTGCACCACAATTTTTTAATCCAGTCCAGTTTCGATGGGCAGCATGGTTGGTTCCTTGTTCATGCTATTGTGAATAGAGCTGCAACAAACATGCATGTGCAGGTATCTTTTTTGTAGAATGATTTGCATTCCTCTGGGCATATTCCCAGTAGAGGGATTGCTGGGTCATATGGAAGGTCAATTTCTAGTTTGACAAAGACCTCCTTCTAAAGGAGCTGTGAATGTTCCCTACTGGATTCCTCAGTCTGCCTTGCAGTTAGAATACAGGCACAATACCCAGGCTTGACCCCTCAGCAACTCTCCAGTCAGAAGCCTGTGTGACATGAGGCAAATGAGTGGGTACCTCTCACTTTGGTCAGGGCAGAGGCAGTAGCAGCTGCAAGGTTGGGCTTCTGAATGCAGAAGTGCATGAGGCTATGGAAGCAGCTGCCGAAGTATGAAGGGGGTGCCTGATTGGTGATGGTGGGATGTTCCCTCTCCTGAGGGGAGTTTACTCACAAACCATCTTATTGCCTTGTCCTGGGGCCTCCAAAAGATACTCACATCTGACCATTGTCCAAAATAAGTATATTTTTCATGCTCTGTTATTCCCTTTTATACAATACCATTTGTGCAATATTTTATTTCCAGTTCCTTTTTACAGTTTCTCATTTGCTGGCAGTAAATATCATCTTTCTTAAGTCTTCAGAGTATTTGCTCCCAAATTTTCTATGAGCAAGTGCTTAAACTTGAGTACACACACACACACACACACACACACACACACACACCCCTTGCCACAAAGACAAACAATAATGCAAAGACATAGGGCAGTTTCTCTTCTTACAGAAAACAAGAAGCATTTATCTCAACAAGCCAACTAAATCTTCAGAGACGTAGCTCTCCTAGAAACATCTGTACTCAGAATAGATGCTGTGTTGTTAAACAGAGGTGGATTTTTTTTTTCCCAGAAAATGAAGGAGCAATTTGCCTCAAAGGTTAATTCAGTTTTCCATCTGTCAGGAGACAAAAGTAATTGCCATTTTAAAATGGCAGTTTTTCCAGTTTCTAGTCATAAGATTAAAGAAAAAAATCAGGCCAAGCATTCCTTATAAAGAGGGAAGTAGAAAAATCAAGATGAGAAGGATTTAGGGTACAGGAAATAATGAGGCGTTAATATAATGGATATAATTTCTTCAGGCCAGGCAGGCAACCCAACACCCAGCTTGTTTTATTTTTAAATGATCTCATTAGGTGGGCCTCAGTGAGAAGCAGATCCATACTATTCACTATAAAAATTGAAGAAAGCCAGTTATTTCTTTACCCTATCTGTTGTGGCAGCACAAGATTTCAGCTCTGCCATTAAGATACTCCTGTCTGGGTACTTGACCCTTAGGAAAGAGACATAGAGTTGTGAGATTTAAAGGGATGACCATGGTAGTGTGTGGTTGGAGATTATACCTTGTAATCTTAATGTTCCAGAGCCCCCTTGTTTCCTATTTACATTTAAAACTTGCTTCTCGGCGGGCTTGGTGGCTCAGTCTGTAATCTCAGCACTTTGGGAGGCCAAGATGAGTGGATTGCTTGAGCCTGCGGGTTCAAGACCTGCCTGGGCAACTTGGCAAGACCTCGTCTCTACACTACACCAGAAATTAGCCGGGCATGGTAGTGCGTGTCTGTAGTTCCAGCTACTTGGAAGGCTGAGGTGGAAGGATCGCCGGAGCCCAGCAGGTTGAGGCTGCGGTGGCCGGGAGCGTGCCACTGCACTCCAGTCTGGGCGACAGAGTGAGACTCCAACTCAAAAACAAAACAAAACAACAAAACAAGCAAACAAACAAAAAAACTTGCTTCTCTACTTTTTAATTTCACCTACATATGAGAGCCAGTGTTTCTTTCGACTGCTTGAAACCAAAAATGCAGACCTGAGAAAATGATAACGTTTTTGCATCATATGATTGAAAATCCTATGACATCAGTCATTATTGGGCTCTGAGGGGACCAATAAATGGCATTTTTGTATGCCAGGTTCTTGACCAATATAATTTTACTTATTTTTCTTGTTTATTTCTTCCAACATTAATGTTAGCACCGTAACTACATGAATACAATTGTTTTGGTCTATTGTGTTCCAGCTGAGTTCTCAGCACATAAGACAGAGCCTGGTTTAAAGTAGACTTTTAATAATTATTTGTTAAAAATCAACTCTAAATGGATCAAAGTTCTAAATGTAAAACTTCAAACTATAAGAATCTTAGAAAACACAGATGACATTCTTATAGGAATCAGAGTAGGCAACTAATTCCTAATCAAAACCCCAGATGTCTAAGCCATAGGAGATAAGATAGGCAAGTGGAACCTCATTAGACTGAAAAGCTTCTGCAAAGCAAAAGAAACCACCAAGAGAGTAGGGAGACAATCCATAGAATGGGAATAATATTTGCCGACTGTATATCTGACAAAGGCCTTACATTCAGGACCTACAAGGAACTCAAACGTGCTAAAAGGAAAAAAACAAACAGCCCCATTAGAAAGTGGGCAAAAGACATGAATAGACACTTCTCATAAGATGTATGGGCAGACAACAGACACATTAAAAAGTGCTCAGTCTCACCAATCATCACAGAAGTACAAATCAAAACCACATTGAGATACCGCCTAACCCCAATAAGAATGGCCATCATTAATAAAACAAAAAAACAACAGATGCTGACGAGGATGCAGAGAAAAGGGAACACTTCTACACAGCTGGTGGGAATGCAAACTAGTTCAACCTCTATGGAAAACAGTGTGACGATTTCTAAAAAATCTAGAAATTGACCTTCCATAGGAACCAGCAATCCCTCTACTGGGAATATAACCAGAGGAACTCAAATCATTTTACAAAAATGATACCTGCACACACATGTTTATTGCAGCACTATTCACAGTAGCAAAAACATGGAACCAACTGTGCTGCCCATTGAAACTGGACTGGATAAAAAAAAATGTGGTACATATACATGATGGAATATTACGCAGCCATAAAGAAGGACAGACATATGGACTTTGCAGCACTGTGGATGAATTTAGAGTCTGTAATACTCAGTAATCTGTCACAGAAACAAATAACAGTACCACATGTTCTCACTCATAAGTGGACCCTGAACATTTACCACAATACTATAAGAAAGGGATTGACAGTAGCAGGATACTGCCAGGGGAAGAGGGAGGACACATAATATCAATAAGGGTACCTGAACTCAAACTAGGCAAAGTGGTTACCAAAGAGAGGTCCAAACCACCAGTATGATGACCACTTGTATACCTAATCCTGAATGGTACTCCACGTCTTTAAAATAAAAAGAAGAAATACAGTATGTAAAACATAATACAAAAAATAAATAAAACGGGTTTTTAAAAATTATTTGTCAAGTGGATGAATGAATACATGTATGAGTGAGCAAGGCATATAAAAGTAAAATTATCTTACTTTATTACATTATTACAGACGTAAGATTATACGTACGAGTTGAGCATACTTAGGCACACAGTTGTGGGCCCTTTTCATCACATGATAAAGAGCCCAGCGGGACACATGGTCTCCGTAGGCAGACCAGCTGTCAAGAGGAACAGAGAAAAGCAGTGCTAACTATGCCAGTTTATCACCCTAAAATCTACTTACTGATTAGAAGAAAGAGTGAGTGAGGGGGTGGACAGAGCCCAGGAGTGTTAGACGGAGAAGCTCTCTTCACAAAGAAAGTAACACCAGGAGCTAATAAAAAATGTCCCGTGATAATGGGTGGTGATATTCAGATTTACTGTTGTCTGTGCAAAGCTAAATGGAATTACAAATACATGTCATGGTGCTGTTCACATTTAGAATTTGACTGAAATTTGGACTCCAGGCAAGAAGAAATTCTTTCCTTTAAAGTGGCTTTAAAAGGCCCCTTTTGCCAAAAGCACAAGCAACAAAAGAAAAAAAAAATTGAACTTCATCAAAATTAAAACTTTGATGCATCAAAAGGCATTATCAAGAAAGTGAAAAGACAATCTGCAGAATGGGAGAAAATACTTGCAAATAAAATATCTGATAAAGGTTTAATGTTCAGAATACATAACTCTTACAACTCAATAGAAAAAAGGCAAAAACTCAATTAAAAAAGTAGGCAAAAGACTTGAACAGACATTTCTCCAAAGAAGATATTCAAATAACCAACAAGTTCATAAAAATAGCTAATATTATTATCCCGTAGGGAAACACAAATCAAAACCACAGCGAGATGCTCCTTTACACCCACTAGAATGAATATAAAAATAATAAAATACACATTCAGACACAGAAATAAGTGTTGGCAAGGATGTGTAGAAATTGGAACTCTTGCACAGTGCTGGTGGAAAAGTAAAATGGTTCAGCTGCTGTAGAACAGTTTGGTGCTTTCTCAAAAAGTTAAACACAGAGTTACCATATGACTCAGCAATTCTACTCCTAGATATATACTCTAGAGAACTGAAAATAGGAACTTAAACACACACGTACATGCATGTTTATAGTAGTAGTATTTACAATAACTAACAGGTAGAAACAGCCTAAATACCCATTGATGGCTGAATGAATAAACAAATTGTGGTCTACACGTACAATAAAATATTCAGATATAAAGGAAATGATTTGAATAAACCTCAAAAACATGATGCTAATTGAAAGAAGCCAAACATGAAAAGTCATATTGGATAATTTCATTTATAAAAAATATTCAGAATAGATAAGTCCATAAAGAATGAAGATTGGTGGTTGCAAGGGGCTAGAGGCAGGAGGGGATAGGAAATAACTGATTAATGGGTATGAGCTTTTTTGGGGGGTTGATGAAAGTATTTTGGTACTAGATAAGACATGGTGATTGTACAACATAGTGAATATGCTAAATGTCACTGAATTGTTCACTCAAAAGGATTAATTTTATGTTATATGAATCTCACCTCAATAAAAACAGCAACAAAAGCCCTCCCCATTTTTGGCAGAATACTCAGAAGCACATTAATTTCTTGGGAGAAGTCAGCCACTGAAGGATAGAACAAGGAACGCAGTGCTCAGATTAGAAAGAGTGCTACAGCACCTCACCACCAATTCTCAACAGATATTTACTGAGCACCTTTCATGTGCCGGGCTTTAGTCTATGTACTTGGGATACGTCAGTGAAAAAAAGCAGGTGAAATCCCTCCTGACATGGAATTTATGTTCAAATGGGGGAGACACATAATAAATAAGAAAAAATGTTTGTAGCACGTATAGGTTAAGTGCTACAAACATAAAAAACCTTGAGAAGGAATATTATGGGGATTTGTAGTTTCAAATAGGGTGATCAGGGTAAGTCCCATTAAGCAGATGACATTTGAATCAAGATTTACAGAGGTGCAAGAGTTAACTGTGTGACTATCTGTGGGAAAGAATATTCCAAACAGAAAGAATATACTTGGCATTGTCTAAGAAGAGCAAGAGGCTGGAATGGAATAAGGGAGTGAACAGGAGGAAGGTTGGTCAGAAAGGTAACAGGGAGCTCAAAATCTGTAGTGTCCAGTAGACTTCCACAGGATTTGGACTCTCACTACATGTCATAGGAGAAGTCCTTGCAGTGGAGTTGAGGAATGAATGATCTGACTTTATGTTTTATAAAAAGACTACTCCAAGCCGGGCTCGGTGGCTCAGCCTGTAATCCTGTGCGTTTGGGAGGCTGAGGTGAGTGGATTGCCTGAGCCCGCGGGTTCGAGACCCACCTGGGCAAACGAGACCTCATCTCTACAATAAATCAAAAAATCAGCTGGGCGTGGTAGCGCGCGCCTGTAGTTCCAGCTACTCAGAAGGCTGAGGCGGAAGGATCGCCGGAGCCCAGCAGGTCGAGGCTGCGGTGGCCGGGAGCGGCCACTGCACTCCAGTCTGGGCGACAGAGTGAGAC
>CAUYQG010156372.1:0-13687 GCA_963574415.1 Tarsius wallacei
CTGATTTTTTTTATTTATTGTAGAGATGAGGTCTCGCCAAGTTGCCCAGGCGGGTCTCGAACCCGCGGGCTCAGGCAATCCACTCACCTCAGCCTCCCAAAGGCGCGGGATTACAGGCTGAGCCACCGAGCCCGGCTTAAATTCTTAATGATTTTATCTTTGAACTTGGGTTTTGTAAGTGAAGGCTGATGAAGCGACGGAGCAGGCATGTGAGCAGAGAGATATGTTGGCAGCAGCACTCGCTCACATGGGTCAGTCCTGTGGGCATGGCAGGCTGTGTGCTGGGATCAGCCAGGACCAGACTGAGCTTGGGTTAGTGACAGTGGTGGTAGCAGCAGTTGCCACAGCCCCAGAAGAGGGAGAAGCTCCCTGTGGAAGCGAGGACAGTGGTGGGAGACCTGCATTCCCACCCATCCCCAGGGCCCATCCCCACTGCTTCTACACAAGTAATAATAACTCTTCAGCTGGAGCACTGGGACAGGGACTACCAGTGCTCCGGTGGTCAATTCTCAGTAAATTACCACAAAATAAAAGTGTATACATGGACATTGCAATAAAACCTATCAGAGTTATTCGAATTCTCCAAAGACTTTAGAATTCCTGGTTTTAAAAACTATTACAGCACTGCAAAGCCAATATCTACAAACTTAGAAATAGAAATTAAATTGAAAGACCATGGCATTCTACGGAAAGAACACTGTTGTCATAGGAAGTGCCACGTAAGCCAATTATTATCAAGAAAGACAACCTAAAATTAATTTTTGTTAAACTGGAAGATAAAGCAATAGACTGCATAAACAGGCATTAAAAATTATATACAAGTCATGAAACCACTTTCAATTCTTGTACAACTTCAACAAGTTATAGAAAATGCTAGAGGAAACATTAAAATTCCACTGTACAAATTTATATTTGAAATTAAATTCAGACCAATTGTGAGTTCTAAATGTACTAAAATTTATGTTTTAAAATAATTTATCAGAAGCTTGCTCCAATGCTGTCCCAACCTATAAAATATATTTAACTGTTCCAGTAACAGTGGCATCAGCAGAAAGATCCTTCTCAAAATGAAAAACTATCAAAAGTTATTTGAGATCTTATATTTGCCAAGAGTGACTAATGTCACTTTCAATTATATCAATTGAAAATGAAGTTGTTAAAAGTAAAACTTTCAATGACCTAAAAATGAATTTGCAAAAAAGCAAGCCAGAAGAATCTTATGATCAAGATGTCACATTAATAATTATCACTTATTGTATTATATAATACTATATGATACCAATTTCTTTTTGCATTTGTAAGTTTGTGTTGTTACTCATGAAACACTATTATGCCTATTACATTTATTGGTAACAACATCTTTTTAAAAGAAAAAGTTTATACAGAGTACATTTTACAACACATATTTCCTGATTTTGTAATAGGGACCCTGCATTTTCATTTTGCACTGGGCCCTGCAAACTATGCAGCCAGCACTACCCTGAACTGTTTTTCTGTGGTGGTTTAGCCACCACCTCGCATTGTAATGAAGGTCTGGCATCTTTCTACAGGGCAACTGGTCTTGGGAAGTAAGATGGCCCATTCAGGGATGGACTAGGTACTTTGTATCCTCATTGTACTGGCTCACAGTGAGCAAAGGCAAAATAATACAAAAGCCAGTCACAGGCCTCTTCATGGACCACAGTGGCCCTGCCGGCCTCCCACCCCCCAGACTCTGTGGCAAGTTTTGGCTGAGTACATCACCCCAAACCTCCCTCTCCTATGTCAGTATCTTATGTATCTCTGATGATACATAAGATACTGCATTGTTTTGGGAACACTCCATAGAGCAAGACTGAATTCTTGAGGTGGGCTCAGCAAAGGGTATAGTTAGACCTCATCTCTACAAGAAATTAAAAAATACAAAAATCTGCTGGGTGTGGTAGTGCATGCCTATAGTCTCAGCTACTCAGGAGGCTCAGACTGGAGGATCACTTAAGCCTTGGAGTTTGAGGTTGCATTGAGCTCAGTGGGCTTTGATCACACTGCTGCACTTCAGTCTGGGCAACAGGGTAAAATCAAGTCTCTAAAAAAAGGAGAAAGGCACAAAAACATAGATGCCATGAAGAAAAAGACCAAAAATCCAGGAAACATAGTAACCCAAAATCAGAACAATAAAAGATACAAGCAAAAAGATAAGTAAAATATCTGCAGCATATATTATGACCAAATAACTAATACTCAATATATCAAAAATTTAATAAGAAAAAGGCAAAAAAAAGGCTGAGCACGGTGGCTCACATCTGTAATCCCAGCACTCTGGGAGGCAGAGGCAGGAGGATTGCTTGAGTCTAGGAGTTCAAGACCAATCCAGGCAACATAGTGAGATCTCATCTATACAAAAAAGTCAAAAAATTAGTTGGGCATGGTGTCACCTGCCTCTAGTCCTAGCTACCTGGGAGACTGAGGCAGGAGGATTACCTGAGTCCAGGAGGTCGAAGCTGTGGACAGCTGTGATCATGCCACTTCACTCCAACCTGGGTGAAAGAGTGAGACTTCAACTCAAAAAAAAAAGGGGCGGGGACGGGAGGTAAAGCTATAAAGAGGCAATTCATAGTAACAGAAATACAAACGGCCAACAGCAAGAGAAATATGCCAAACCTCACTGTAAACAAATACGATGAAATGTTAAAATCTCATTGTTTTCTCATCAGATCAGCAAGACTAAAAAAATCCAGTGTTGGGAGTTTGCAGGGCAATTAAGCTGTGTGAAATTTTAAAACGTGCTCATTCCTTGACCCCACACCCTACTTCCAACATCCGACCTTGAGAAACACTTGCACATGTGTGTGAGAAAGCATGCACAGAAATGCTAATGACAACATTGTTTGCAAAAGCATAAAACTGAAAACAACCTAAAGTCCTCTAGTAAAGGCTTGGCCTTAAGGAATGGAACAGTTATGGTGGGGAACGTTAAGCAACAGTTAGAAAGAACAGGCAACTTGCTGAGCCCTGATGTGGCAAGATTTCCAAGACCTATTAAGTGAGAAAAGTGAATTGTTTAACATACGCACAGTGCAATCTACTTATATCTTAAATATGTACACCCACAAAACCATGCATTTCTTATTTTTTTTTAATTTCAACCAAAGTTTTATTATGATTAAGAAAATTCTGGCCGGGCTCGGTGGCTCAGCCTGTAATCCCGTGCCTTGGGAGGCTGAGATGAGTGGATTGACTGAGCCTGCGGGTTCAAGACCCGCCTGGGCAACTTGGTGAGACCTCATCTCTAAAATAAATCAAAAAATTAACTGGGGGTGGTAGCGCACGCCTGTAGTTCCAGCTACTTGGAAGGCTGAGGTGGAAGGATCACCGGAGCCCAGCAGGTCGAGGCTGCAGTGGCCGGGAGCGGCCACCGCACTCCAGTCTGGGTGACAGAGTGAGACTCCAACTCAAAAAAAAAAGAAAAAGAAAATTCTGGTCACATTTAGGGTCGAATTTATTTAATCATCTCATGTTCTCTATGCTCATCAAATTTCAAACATAAGAATTTTCAGTCAGGCACAATAACTTGTGCCTATAATCCCAGCACTTTGAGAGACCACGATGGGAGGATGACTTGAGGCCAGGAGTTTGAAACCAGCCTGGGTAATACAGCAAGACCCTGTCGAGATCGCCAAATGAAAAATTTCACTGAAGCTGCACACAGCCTCTCACAACAGTGCTAACTGGTACACTGATGTTGATGGGTTCCTAGAACACTTACCTAGCAAGGGAAGCCTGTACCACAAGGGTCTTTCCCTCCAAAAGATAATTCTGGGTTTTCTTGGGAAATGGATAGACAAACATCTGGAAAAACACATATTAACCTGACCAAAAAAAGTAACAATGCGAGCCGATAGATATATATATAGCAAACTGGGATTAGAAGAAAATGAATATGTTAATTAGCTCAATTGTGGCAATCATTTCACAATGTAAATGTATATTAAAATATCACACTGTAAATTACCCAGGCATAGTGACCTGCACCTGTGGTCCCAACTACTTGGGAGGCCCGAGCCCAGGAGTTTGAGGCTGCAGTGAGTTGTGGTGGCACGACTGCACCCCAGCCTAGGCGACAGAGTGAGATCTAGACTGAAAAAAAATCACATTGTATACCTTGAATATATATATATTTTTATTTGTAAATTATACCTCAGTACAACTGATATAAAATAAAATAACTGACAATAATGGTTCTCTCCAGGATAAGAAGTGCGCTTGGAAAGGGAGAGATGTGCAGGGACTTTTGCTTTGACAGTTCTGCTGGCTGATATTTTTATGAGAACTCATTTAAATATTGCATGTTCAATTTTAAAAGGAAAAAGGAACTACCATAGGCTGAGAGCCACTCAAGGGCAGACCTATTAATTCGTTAGATCTGCCTTCCCTTCAGGGGCCCAAGTGTCCTGACTAGGATCTGGGGAGAGGAGAACAGGGTTGAGAAAAGGAACCATCACCCTCCCAAGTGTCAGGGCCCACCGGGATGCCAATTAGTGTCCTGACCTTCTGCCATTCCCTTCAGCCTGAACCTTTGCTGAAAATCCCTTCAGGTGTCTTCCCTCTCTTTCCTGATTTGGTTCAACTGCGTTTATTTGTTTGAATAAGTTCAGTCTCCCCTCTGCTCTTACATTCCTTAAATTACACTTTGCATAGATAAGACTTAGAAAGTAATGAGTCAATTATATGGTATACCGGGGTGCTTCTAATACATTCCAAGGATTAATAGATGTTACTCAGCCCAGGTTCCCTGGGAAGCAGACTCAGATTTGCCTATGAGAAATGTGTGGGGAAGAGCTCTCAGGAACAACACGTTTGGGGAGTGAAGACAGGACTGAGCTGAAGGAGAAGTCGAGCTGTGATGCCGTCACAACAAAGTCCTCAGTGGATCCCAAAAGGGCTCTGGGACTGAGCGGGCCCTTCAGAGATGCCCCAGAATGAGAAAGGGAGCTGGGCTTTGTACCTCCACATGGGGCAGTCACTGGATGGGGGCTGCTTTGAGAAGGGGTGTAACTTTGGCAAAAGGAGTCACTTCAGTTGTGTGCCAGTCCTAGAAGAGGCTCAGCTGTGGGCCATTAACTGCCAACATGGCAGCTACTGGGGAATGAGTACCTCAGCCTCAAAGGAGAATCTGGGAGTGCACTCTGTCCAGAGGAGTCTGGAACTAAGCATTTATCTCTGAGAATGGAGGAAATGAGGAATGCGGGCACATTTTAATCTTCATTTTACAGTTGAAGACACTGAAGTTCTTTCTGGTATGTCCTGGAAGCCAGTCAACAATGGAAACCTGGAACTGGATGTCCAGGCAGAGGCCTTGCATACCAGGCCTACCTGTGTCAACTCCCTCTTTAGGACTCATTAAACAGTGTATAAAAAATTATGTATTATCTCTGGTCAGGCGCAGTGGCTCACACCTGTAATCCCAGCACTTTGGGAGGCAGGGGTGAGATGATTGCCTGAGCCCAGGGGTTCAAGACCAGCCTGGACAGCTCAGCAAGACTTCATCTCAATGATAAATAAAAAAAATTAGCTGGGCATGGTGGCGTGGGCCTGTGGTTCCAGCCACTTGGGAGGCTAAGGCGGAAGGATAACCTGAAGCCCAGCAGGTTGAGGCTGGGGTAGCCATGAGCATGCCACTATACTCCAGCCTGGGTGACAGACTCAAAAAACAATTTGATATATACATAATCTTAATAATTGAGGGGGAAAATGCTTTGACCAGAAATAGGGAGCAATGTTTTTTATGTTTAAATGTCCTGGAAATGATCTCATTTCAGTTTACATATGGAGAAAGAATTCACAGCAAATCAGGTCCATTACTTGAGGAGTAGAGAGATGAGAAAATGAATACCATATTCATGCTGCTGATAACATCTCAGCTGTCTGGAATTAAGCCCAGTGGATCTCTTCTGTTCTTGTCCTATCATCCTGTTTGATTTAGGCCCTTATGCATGAAGTCCACATTCTGTAGAGAGTCACCAGCTCCCATCATCTTGAAAACCTGAGCTCAGTAAGGTCCCAGAATTACCAGCATGGAAATAAATGTTTATTCTTATGTCATTCCTATTCACAAAGGAATAGGAATATGTTTCCCCACAAAATCTGAAGCAGCTAACATAGCTTTGTGTGATGGTTCACTCTGTGTCAGCTTAACTGGGCCAAGGGGAGCCCGGGTTAAACATTATTTCTGGGTGTATCTGTGAGGGTGTTACTGACAGAGATTCGAAATTGAATGAGGGGTTGGTAAATAGATTGTCCTCTCCCATGTGAGTGGGCATCGTTGTGGGAGACAGAATCGTCCTTCCTCAGTTTCATGGTTAAAGCTCGACATGGAAACTCAGAGACTGGGAGAGTGGAGCTGCTCTTTCAATCTCGTTCTTCAAGAATGGGTGCCCCTTGGTTGAGTAGGCACACCAAGGCAGTTACAGCCAGCATATTTATGCCCTAGAATACAAGTCATTCTCCTGGTTTTCCATTGGTTGGGTACTTGCAGGAGTTACATGCTTTCCTGTAGGATGCCTACATGTTACATGTTGATTGGTTTTACAGAATTAGCTCATTTACATGTCCTATTTGCCGATTGGCTTACAGGATTACTATTCTGATTGGATCCCGCCAAAAGTTTAAACATGAAGCCCACCAAAGTAAAAAGCCTGCGAAAATGAAGCACAAAGAAGCAGGAGGTGAATCAACAAAAGAGAAGCACAAAGCATTTAGACACCATCTTGAGAACCCAAGATAAGCTAGGCTCCAATTTGAAAATAAATCACCATTTTTATTTCTCACAATCACCCAATCCATTGAGGGCCTGTGATAGTGATCATGCCACTACACTCCAGCCTAGGCAACAGAGTGAGATCCCAACACAAGAAAAGAAAAGAAAATGGCAGAGCATGCAGGCAGTTCCCCTTTCTGTTTCCTGTCTGCCTACCTGATCTGGAACATCGGTCTTCTGCCCTTGGACTGGGATTTACACGACTGACTCCCTGGTTCTCAGGCCTTCAGATCAGACAGGAATTTTACTACTGGCTTTCCTGGGTCTCCACCTCGCAGATGGCAGATCGTGGGACTTCTCAGCCTCCATGATTGTGTGAGCCAATACCTCATAATAAATAAATAAATACCCTATTGGTTCTGTTTCCCCAGAGAACCCTAACACACTTTGTGTAGACCTTATGCTTGTATTTAGCTGTTCCAAATCACTGAGGTGTGTGGGGTGGGGGAGGGGAGAACAAAAGCACCTGATACCCTCAAAGATGTCAGGTTGCAGAATGGAGGAACAATTCACAAGGATACAGTACTCCAAAAAATCTTTGATGTATCGAACTCTTACTGTCTGGAAGGTTCAGTGCTAAATCCCTAGCCATGCACTGTCTTCTTTAAACCTCACAACTCTGAGGTAAGTATAAATATCTGTTTTACAAGTGCTAATATTATCTTTTACAATAATTGAGGCTCAGCAAGATCATTTGCCTGAGATCACAGAGCTACCAAGTAACAGAAGGGTATCAGTCCATATCTGGGTGATACAACAGCCACCAAAAGGGGAGGTGGCTTGTGAAGAGACCCAAAAAGTTTAGCCAGGACAGAGAAAGATAAAAGCAGCAATAGGGAGGTATTAAGAAGGTAATTCATACCCTTCTTCTGAATAGTAGATTGGAATAGAGATAGCCAAAGTCCACACAAAAGTCCTGGGCCCCCATCTGTTTTAATTGTACACGGAAAATCAATCAAGTATTTAAATCAAGTATTTAATTCTCTACATATTGTATGATGCTACTTTAAACAAGTTTTAAATCATGCAAATATTTACTATTTGTATAAATATGTATTATTCAATATTACTATATTTTAAAATACAAGCAAATGAGCATAAGCATAAAAAAGGAGACAGAAAATTATCTGTGGAAGTGGGCATTTAAGAGACTTTAATTTGTATTTATAACATACTAATTTTTTTTTTTTTTTGAGTTGGAGTCTCACTCTGTCACCCAGGCTGGAATGCAATGGCGTGATCCCAGCTCACTGAAGCCTTGAACTCCTAGGCTCAAGTGATCCTCCTGCCTCAATCTCCCAAGTAGTTGGGACTACAGGCATGCACCACCATGCCCAGGTAACTTTTTCATTTTTTGTAGAGACGCAGTCTCATTATGTTGCCTAGGCTGGTTTCAAACTCCCAGGCTCAAACAACCCTCTCGCCTCAGTCTCCCAAAGTGCTGGGATTATAGGCGTGAGCCACCGCACCTGGCTATAACACACTAATTCTTAAGCTGAGTGATGGAAATACAGTATTTATTATATTATCCTCTCCACAAAGGGTAAAAAGGATAATATGATACCTTTTGTATTTAGAAACAGTTCATAATGCATTTTTCTAAAACCAAAAGTGTTTAGATAAGGAAGCTTATAATAGCTAAGCAGTAACACATCATTTAAACTTGTACTTGGTGCTAATGTTTATTTTAATCCTTACTCTAATTTGAGGCATTAAGTGGCTTAAAAATAGAAAGTACACGTTAATAATTATGCAGGTCTTTGAATAAAGACTCAAAGAAGAAAAGACTGGTGAATGTGTGCAAAGCATGCAATGCTCAATCTTTAGCCTTTTCTAATGACAGATGTGGCTGTTAACCTTATTGTAAGCTAGCTCGATCTTTTATGAAAATAGAAGAGGTAGGAATTAGAAGCACATGTGAAATATGCATACAGCATTCTATGGATAGTGTGGCCAGGGTTTGTGCAGGTTTTCACTTTGCTAGCCACCATGTCTCCTCTTCCCCCATGCACCCCTGTTTCACTTGATTCCCCCATTTGTTCTAGCACAATCTCCCCCTCAGGGGAGCCCATGATGGTAGGCTTCTCAGTGCCAAATATACAGGGTCCACCTGGTCCCAACACCTGCCCGCAGGACTTCTGCTGGTCCCTGAGGACATCCTCCCTAGTTCCCCTGGGCTATAGCTGACTCAGCTTCCTATGAGAAGGGGGTGTGGAAACCAGAGGTGAAGAGCACACACCTCCCTGCTTTCAGGAAGCAAAAACCCAGGGATGCCTGGATTTTTGAACATTTTTCATCTACCATAAAAAATTTTTAAAAGTACAAATGAGCCAGGCGTTGTGGCACTTGCCTGTAGTCCCAGCTACTCGGGAGGCTGAGGTGAAAAGATTGCCTGAGCCTAGGAGGTTGAGGTATAGGCTGTGGTGAACCATGATTGTTCCACTGTCTGGGGGTCAGGGTGAGACTCCAACTTAAAAAAAAAAAGCAGCAGCAACTTGAGGACTGGCTAGGTGCAGTCATTCACACCTATAATTCTAGCACTTTGGGAGATTGAGGCAGGAGGATTGCTTGAACCCGGGAGTTCAAGATCAGCCTAGGCACTATAGCGAAACATCATTTCTACAAAAAAATAAAAAAGTAAAATTTAGCCAGGCAGGTGGCACTTGCCTGTGGTCCCAGCTACTCGGGAGGCTGAGATGGAAGGATTGCCTGAGCCCAAGGAGGTTGAAACTGTGGTGAGCCATGATCATGCCACTGCACTCCAGCCTAGGCAACAGAGTGAGACTCAGACTCAAAAAAAAAAAAAAAAAGATATATTATGAAAATAAGCTATTCTTTTGCATTTTTACCAATTTACTGAAGTATAATGGGCACACATTAAAGCATGCAATTTGATAAATTTTGACATGTGTATACACCATGAAACCATCATCATAATCAAGATAATAAACATGTCCATCACCCCAAAAAGTTTTCTTGGTCCCTTTTGTAGTTCTAGCCACTTCTCCCAGCTGGGAAATTTTGGGGGGATGATGGACATGTTTATCATCTTGATTATGATGTTGGCTTCATGGTGTATACACGTGTCAAAATTTTATCAAATTGCATACTTTATGTAAATGAACCATGCAGTAATATATAGGTTTTTTTACTACTTTAACTCAGTGTTATCATTGTGAGATTCACTCATGCTGTTGCATGTATCAGTAGTTCATTCCTTTTTATTGCTCTGTAGTATCCCATTATATAAAGACATCACAGTTTATTTATCCATTCAGCTGTTGGTGGGCACTGAGGTTGTCTCTAGATTGGGGCTATTACAAATACAATAGCTATGAACTTTTGTCTACCTGCTTCTTTCAACTTTTTTTTTTTTAATGTGGCTACTGGAAAATTTAAGGTGTGGCTCACATTATATTTCTTTTTTTTTTTTCCCCCGAAGACACTTTATTTGTTTAACATATGCGATTGCCACCAGAGTCTGAGCAGACACTTCACTCCCGAGACTGGTGGCCCTGCGGCGGCCCGTATCCCACGGGTGCTCTTCTGGACATGTACAGCGATTACACGTGTGTACTAATGAGCAGCCAACAGACCCCGGTTCAAGTTCATCAGCGTGGCTGTGCACTGGCTTACTTTCTGTGCAGCCACCGGCTATTCAAGCTTCCCGGCAGGGTTTGGGAAAAGGTCAAATGTATTCATAGGTAAGATGAACCAGCCTTTCCAGAGCAACAGCAAGTGACCTTAAAACCAGCACCCGTGCAAGGCGGCTAGGCCTCCTTCACCACCCCCACCAGGGCAGGTCTTAGTGTGTGCCCGTGCAGCTTGTACCCCACCTTGCTGACTAGTGCCACCGTGCCCGCCTCCTTCCCCTCCACCGGGGTGTGGAACAAGGCCTCGTGTTCATAAGGGTTGAACTTGGCTCCCACGGGGTTCAACTTGAGCAAGCCGTGCTTGGTGAACACCTTCTGCATCTGGACCTCAGTCATGACCAGCCCCTCATAGAGGTTCTTCAGGTGAGGATTGTCGTCTTTGACTTCTTCTTTGGGAACACACTGTGTTGCCTTCTCCAAAATGTCTGCAACCTCCAGCAAGTCCTTGCAGAAGGCCTGAATGCCATATAATTTTGCCTCCTCCACCAATTTTTGGCTTCTCTGCCGCAAGTTCTCAGTATCTGCCAAAGCTCGTTTATATTTTTCCACAGTCTCTTTCAGCTGCTCTTCTAACTTGACCTTCTCTTCCAGGAGAACCTTCTCTGTGGCAGGAAGATCTGACTTCTGTTCATTTGGGCCTGTGTCCTCTTCCAAGTTCTGGCCGTTGTTCTTTTGTTTTGCAGCTGTGCACAACAGCCGAGGAGAGGACCTGAGCGACAACGTCAACGCCGGGAGACTGCACCTCGCCAACCTCACACATTGAGCTGCCATGACTACATTATATTTCTATTGGACAGCATACATCTGGATTCTCTTCAAAGCCGTCTGTTCTCCTGAGTCAGGTCCCTGCTCACCTAATTGAGTTTAATTCAACAAATTGGTGTCCCTGACAAGGTAAAAAGTGGGAGCTATTGTTACAAAGGTGAAGGGCCTGGGGAGACCTATTTCTGCTTCCCACAGACTGGCCTTTACCAGGTACGGCCTCAAGGACCTGGCAGTCTCCGGGAGGAGCCAGGTGCATAAACAGGAGAAGCCAGGCAAAGATGCAGAAAGGGCCTTGGCAACACAGAAAAGGAAGCACTTACTTTCATCTGAGGAGATAGAGAAGGTTTCCTGGGAGATGTTCTTTGAACTGAATCTTAGGGGATGAGAATTCACCAAGTGGAGGGAGGGCTTTAAAGTGCAGGAGAAAGCGCAGAAATTCCCCAAGGCAAGGCAGGTTCAAGGGACTGGGAGCTTCGAGCACAGAGGAGGGTGTGAGTTGAGGATGGTGGGAAAGCAGACTGGAGTGGGGCCAACAGGGGCCAGATGGAAGGGCTGGCGAGGCCGTGCTGAGGGAGCTGACCTCATCCTCTAGGCAGTGACACAGGAGAACACAGGAGTAATGAGTACCTGGACCATGCCAGTGGGAATGAACTGCAGAAACTATATTCTGGAAAGTTCATAGGCAGATTGGACCGGAAATGGTGACTAACTGGAAGGGAGGCATGTGGAAGAGCATGATTTAGGGGGCCCCCCATGGCCGCTGCTCCTGGGTAAATGTCTTTCTCCCTTGCCTATACTCTGCAAACAGTCTTCCCACAGTGCCCCCTCACCCTGTCTAGACAATCACCCCACTGTTGGCACAGGGAGATTTAAACTACCTAATGGCCTCCTACCAGCTCAGTTTCAGCAAGCTGAGCCTGCCACAGGCCTGTGCAGCCTGATCCTGCCATTCCAGTGTACCCTAACAGCTCTCCCCTGTCTCCCTTTCTCCCTGTCCAACTCCCACCTCCTACCTGGGCTCCCCAACCCGACCTCCAAAAGCATGTTCTCTCAGTCTGTGTGCCTTATCACACAGCCAGACCTAGACTGAACACAAAAGCCTCTTCCCTGGAACCAACAGTGCTGTCCATTGAAAGTGAACTGGATTTAAAAATGTGGTACATATACACGATGGACTATTATGTAGCCAAAAAGATAGACAAAATTATGAACTTCACAGCAACTTGGATGGATTTAGAGTCTATAATACTGAGTGATCAGCCAGGCATGGTGGCTCATGCCTATAATCCCAGCACTTTGGGGAGGCCGAGGTGAGAGGATTGCCTGAGCCCATGAGTTCGAGACCAACCTGGGCAATTTGGTGAGACCTCATCTCTACAATTAAAAAAATAATTAGCTGGGTGTGATAGCATATGCCTGTGGTTCCAGCGACTTGGAAGACAGGTGGAAGGATCGCCTGAGCCCAGCAGGTTGACACTGGGGTAACTGTGAGTGCCACTGCACTCCAGCCTGGGCAATGGAGTGAGACTCCAACTCAAAAAGAAAAGAAAAGAAATACCCAGGAGCCTTGTTCTAATGCAAATTCTGACTCAGTTGCTCCGGGTGGAACTCAAGGTTCTGAATTTCTTACATGTCCCCAGAGGAACCCATGCTGCTGGGACCCCATTTTGGGTAGCAAGGATCTTAGTAGAGGTGAGAGCAATGTGAGCTGGAGCATTCAGGGGAGGCCCCCAAAACAAGAAGGGCCATGGCCAGGACCCAAAGTCAGGGTGGACTGGACAAGGTAGGAGGCAACATTCCTGGTGGGTCATGGCCTCAGCAGTGACGTGGCACAGAGTGAAGCCGGGGGTCGGGGGGAAGAACCACAGGGAGAGAAACAGATACACTGGAACTGAGAATTCTCCTTAGCAATCAGCAAGAGCTAAACGAGACTAAGTTTGTATGGAGTTCTAAATGCCATGCTGAGGAGTTGCGATTTATTTTTTAAAAGAATAGACCGGGCTTGGTGGCTCAACCTGTAATCCTGCGCCTTGGGAGGCTTAGGTGAGTGGATTGCCTGAACCCACAGGTTCGAGACTCGCCTGGGCAACTTGGCGAGACCTCATCTCTACAATAATTCAAAAATTAGCTGGGTGTGGTAGCGCGCGCCTGTAGTTCCAGCTACTTGGAAGGCTGAGGAGGAAGGATCGCTGGAGCCCAGCAGGTCGAGGCTGTGGTGGCCCAGAGCGGCCACTGCACTCCAGTCTGGGTGACAGAGTGAGACTCTAACTCAAAAAAAATTAAAATTAAAAAAGCCGGGCTCGGTGGCTCAGCATGTAATACCACATCTTGGGAGGCTGAGGTGAGTGGATTGCCTGAGCCTGCGGGTTCGAGACCCGCCTGGGCAAGCAAGACCTCATCTCTACAATAAATCAAAAAATTAGCCGGGCGTGGTAGCGCGTGCCTGTAGTTCCAGCTACTTGGAAGGCTGAGG
>CAUYQG010156377.1:0-14579 GCA_963574415.1 Tarsius wallacei
CAGAACCTGCCGGGCTCCGGCGATCTGTCTGCCTCAACCTTCCAAGTAGCTGGAACTACAGGCGTGCGCTGCCATGCCCGGCTAATTTTTTTTTAATTGTAGAGACGAGGTTTCACCAAGTTGCCCGGGCTGGTCTCAAACCCGGGGAGACTCAGGTAATCCATTCGCCTTGGCCTCCCAAAGTGCTGGAATTACAGGTTAAGCCACCGAGCCTGGCCCACAACTGTCTTTTAAAGACTACTGCTATTTTGTCACTTAGCTAACAGTTGTTTAACCAGTCCTCATTTTTGAACATTTAAAAACATGCTTCAAATCAAAGAATACTCCAAATATCACTTAATATAAAACACATTTCGATTACTAATAACAAGTAAATCTGTTTGTTGGTCTAGTTGTCAATATTCCAAGGTATTTCACATAAGTTGTTTGCTTTAGCCTTTTATCTGATTATGTAAATAATATAGGCTATTGAGAACATTTAAAAATCAACAAAATGTAGGGAGAACAATTTTACAATCAATACTAACATTTTGCTGTAGATGAGTCTCCTAATATTGGAGGACTTAAAATCCTAGCTGTTTCAACAAGTACGTCTACAATGTAGCCACATGAAGCTCCTATCCTCAACAAGTATATTTTCAAAAAACAATTGACATCACTTTTGCTTTAATCTTTGATCATGAGCCTTTTCTGTATCATTTTAGTGGAAAGTTTTTTTTTGTTTTTTTCTACTCTTTAGCATTCTTTTCCCCTTGTTCTAGACACCCCTAGTTATCCAGTTGAGCCTGAATTGTTTCTTATTGGAGCTTTTTTTTTTGAGTAGGAGTCTCACTCTGATGCCCAGGCTGGAGGGTAGTGCCACACTCAAGATCACCACATTCTTGACCTGCTAGGTTCAGGTGATCTTTTTGCCTCAGCTTTCCAAGTAGCTGGAACCACAGAGGCATGCATCACCATGCTCAGCTGATTTTTTAACTTATTGTAGAGACAAGGCCTCGCCATGTTGCTCAGGCTGGTCGCCTGAGCTCAGGAAACCTCTTGCCTCCGCCTCTCAACGTGCTGGATTACAGGCATGAGCCACAGCACTCAGCTTCTTATTGGTGTTTTACATGGGCTTCCATCAACTACACACAGGATGACTTGACAGAATCTAGACTTGTGTCCACCAAGCATGCCTCCCGCCTCTGTACTTGGGGCTCCCAAGGTGTCTTGAGGCATAGAACAGTGTAGTCTCATGTAGTGCCCACAAATACATGCACAAGCTGGAAGAACAGTGAAATTAACATCCTGA
The DNA here is from genome assembly GCA_963574415.1 of Tarsius wallacei. Classification (NCBI taxonomy): domain Eukaryota; kingdom Metazoa; phylum Chordata; class Mammalia; order Primates; family Tarsiidae; genus Tarsius; species Tarsius wallacei. Next base: position 1,292 of record CAUYQG010156377.1, read on the forward strand.
GGTATAGAAACTTGAACAATAGTATATGAGAGTCAGCAGAAAGAATCTTTCACAGACAAAACTGTTCTGAGGGGTGGCAGTCAACCAAAAAGATCTATCTCCATATAGCTCTCCCTCCTTTATGAATTGTATTCCCTTATTCTTAGGACTATGCTCCCTAATAATACCAGCACATAATCTCACTAAACTATATGTGATTCCAAAGGAAAGCACCACTTTCTGAGAAACCCAAGGTACTCTTTTGTTACTTCTGGTAAAAGCACTGAAGTTCCCTTTGGGGAATTATTAAGTCTCTTCAATCATAATCACATATAGTTTATTGGGATTATCATTCAAGGTGTTCTATATCCCCCTGCCCTGAATGTGGCTGAAACCATGTTATCATAAATTGATCTTGATTGCCTATTTAAATCTATGTCTATTTCATTTTACCTCATGCATACAAGGTAATCAACATGACCCAGCTCGGTGCTCAGCCTGTAATCCCAGCACTACGGGAAGCCAAGACGAGTGGATTGTGTGAGCCCACGGGTTCAAGACCAGCCGGTCAACTTGGCGAGACCTCTTCTAACAATTAAACAAAAATTACTCAATAAAAGATGAAAACCAAAAAAACAAAACAAAAATTAGTTGGGTGTGGTAGTGCGTGCCTGTAAATCTGGCTACTTGGAAGGTCAAGGCAGAAGGATCTCCAGAGTCCAGCAGATCGATGCTGGGGTGGCCGTGAGTGTTCTACTACACTCCAGCTTGGGTGACAGAATAAGACTCCAACTGAATGAATGAATAAATAAATAAATGAAGTAGTCAACATAACAATCCTTTCCTTTCTTTTGTCCTTTAACTATCATTTATAGATCCAACATGTTCAAATCATTCTGCTATTTTGCTACTCAAAGTCCAAATATAAATAAAGCAAAATAGCATTCTCAGGGAATCCTTTGGAGACGATTGGGGCAGGAAGAATGAGAATAATAAAGTGATAATTATAAAACATGGGAATAGGTAGTTATAAATTAAGGAATGGATAGGAATTCATGACTCACAATGAGAGAAAAAGCCACAGAATACAAGTAATTTCTGAGTGGAGTCCTAAAGAAAGAGAAAGATTCTGCCAACCATACAAGAAGCAGGATAGAACACTTCAGAAACAGACACTAGCTTATGCAACAACATGGAGATAAGGAAGAATATGATATGTTCAGGAACATATAGGTAGTTTTTAAAAGTTACAGTCAAAAAAATGCAGAACATATAGCTGGATCATGAATGTCCTTTCTATAGTGTTCAACTTTTGTTCTGAAGGTGTTAAAAACAATGGAAAACTTTCACGCCAAAGCAAAATAAAATCTTGAATGTGCATTTCAGGAGATCAAAATGAAAGGAGCATGGACTATGGATGGGGGGGCAAAAAATATAAACAACAATATTTAGTATCACTACTTTTAAAATTAATTCGGCATTCAGGACAAGAACCACAAAGGCATAACCTGAGGCAGAAAAAGTAAGACTGAAAAGAGTGACAAATTTCTAGAAATATTTTATTTGAGAGGTAGAAATAAGAGTTTATAATTAAGTAGATATAAGATATGGGAAGGAATAGCTACTGAAAAGATACAGTGGTACAATTATTTACAAAATGGAATACAAAAAGAAATGAATTTGAAGAGAAAGATGAAAATCGTAATTTGGGAAATGGAGGAATCAGGATGTTTATGGGGCACTCAGATAAAGACAGTTAGAAGCAGTCAAAATATATAAACTAATTTTTTCTGTGGACTCCCAGAGGTAGAACTCCAGTTGAACTAAAGAGAAGAAAGAGGTATGTTAATCAAATTACAATCAAAACGTAAAATAGACATAAATGTAAATATGATACATTAAACAATGAAGGTAATGTATATATATGCATACAAGCATAGTTAAAACTGGCTGAGGACAAAAACAGGAGGACTATGCTTATTGAGCAAATAAGATGGTTATGGTCAGAACAACAAAATAAAAGAGTGTGAAAAGGAAATTAAGGAATGGTCAGAAGGATAGAATCAGGATAAAAAATAATCAAGACATACAATATCTTTCTTTCTTCAGCATTCTGAAGAGGATGATCCAAGTACCAAATGCTGATCAAATTTAGGTTTTTGAAAACATTTGATTTCATGAATATAACATTAGTCCGCTTACTCAGATTTTATTTCTCTTGGTTCTCTTTCCTCTGAATTGGCTTCATGTTCTCAGATCAACTCAAGCAGTGACAAACGGATACAAAACCACTCAAGAGTATAACCTACTCACTTGGAACCACAGTGGTAGTTTCCCTATGACAATAATAAAGAATAGTCTTAGAACTAAATCTGCTTGGACTGGCATGGTACATATGATCATCCCTTAACCAATCACTTCAAAAAAGGAACAAAATGGGATTTCCCAGGCACAAATCACACATCCAACCATAGAACTACACTGTGAAATTAATTCTACCTTAATCTTACGGATTTATAGCTATTACCAGATCAACAGGAAATGAAGGCTGAATAGGCAAAAGGCAAAAGCAGCATCAAACTTCATACTAGGAGTTAATACTATAACTGACCATGATATAGTGATTTTGGTAACTTTCTAGTTTAACATAATTTCAAACTTCAAAGCTGCAAAAATAATACCAGGAACTCCAACATACCCTTCAACCAAATCTTCCAGTTGTTTAGATTTGAACTCAACAGCTGTGTGTGTGTGTGTTTATAATCATTTACTAATCCATTTGAGAGTAAACTGAACACATGGTGCTCACTTACCCCTAAATATGTCAGTATGTATTTACTAAAAACAAGAACAAGCTCTTACACAAATGTTGCATTTCTGAACACATATTGTTGCTAAGGCCCTTTTGTGAACAGTTTCAAAATCATTCATGATATAAAAAGCTCCTCAATTTAAAAAAAAAAAAAGGTCTGCATCACATATCACAAACTCACTCAATATTCCTGGAAAAAAGAGGTATTTCCATTATAAATAAAGAAAAAATGCAACATCACTAAAATGAAGTAGTACTTCTTGGTTCATTTCTTTTAAAACATGTGATTTTCATTATTAAGAATTTTTCAGTTCTTGCCAGTTGCCATAGAAGATTCAAATTTCATTTAGAAAGCTCCCTACTCTCAGGTTAATAATAATCAATGTCTACAACCCTTGACAAAGTAGACCAACTGATTATCCCTCTCCTCACCTACCCACCCCAGAGTCTGCCAAATACAGCCAGTAGAGTGCCAAAGCACAAATGTGTAACTGCCAAGACAGTGACACTACATGAAAAGATGAGATGAATTCTTCACAGGAATCTCAGCAGGGTTAATCTGAATTTAGCACACTCTAGCTTCATTTTCTCAATTTTAAAAATGAAAGGGTTCTGCATCAGGCCGAAATAGAGTAATAGGACCATATTTACCCCCTTGTGTGAAACAATGAAAATAAGGGAAAATAATATATAAAACAAAGCTATGCAATGCCCTATAAGTAAGGCAACAAAAGACTGTAGATCCTGACTTATGAAAAACAAATGAGGTAAACCCTACAACTGTACTAGCTTACCATCTTAAGAGTAACTCCAGAATATGGTGCAGAGAGAGGAAGCCACATGAAGTCTGGCAGACTCCATGAATGGAGTAGACAGAGCTAAGAGTAAGAGAGACCAAGATGGCTAGAGTTCTCAGGAAAGAGCACCAACGGAGGGAGAGCTAGAGAGTCAGAGAAAACTCTGTAGATCTGCAAAGGTTCTAACCTCAAGTACTCAACAGAGGAAGAAGGGAGGAACAGATATACTAATGGCCAAAAAGCACATGAAAAGCTGCTAGACAACATTAGAGTTTTGGAAACTCAAATCAAAATCACAATGAGGTAATACTTCGCCCCACTAAAATGGTTATATTAAAATTAAAAAAATTTAAAAAACAGAAAATAAGTGTTGGCAACGTTAAGAAAAAATAGGGCCCTACATATATTGCTAGAAGAAATACAAACGGTTTGGCCAGAGTGGAAAATAGTGCGGTGGTTCCTCAAAAAGTTAAACATAGTTATTTGGGCATGGTGACATGAGCCTGTAATCCCAGCTCCTAGGGGGAGATCTAAATGTAAAACTTGAATTTATAAAACTTCAATAAGAATACATAGGAAAAAATCTTTATGACTTTGGATTAGGCAGAGATTTCTTAGATATTATAACAATAGCATGATCAATAAGAGAAAAATATTATAAACTGGACTTGGTAAAGATCAAAGCTTTCTGCTCTTAGAGAGATACTATTAAGAGACTGAAAAGATACACAATAGACTAAGAGAAATATCTGTGAACTGTATGCCAGATCAAGGATGTGTATCTAGACTATATAAAGAATTATCAAGACTCAATAATAAAAAAAGACAACAAAATTTTAAAAAGAGATCTGAAGAGACATTTACTAAAGAAGATATAAGGATGGCAATAAGCACAAGAGAAGATGCTCATTATCATTAAACATTAGAGTAAGCCGGGCATAGTGGCTCATACCTGTAATCCCAGCACTTTGGGAGGCAGAAGTGAGAGGACTGCCTGAGCTCAGGGGTTTGAGACCAAACTGGGCCACTTGAGGAGAACTCATCTCTACAATAAATAAAAATTAGCCGGGTGTGGTAGTGCACGTCTGTAGTTCCAGCTCCTTGGAAGGCTGAGGCGGAAAGATCACCTGAACCAAGCAGGAAGAGACTGCAGTGGCTGTGAGCGTGGCACTACATTCTAGCCTTGGTGACAGAGTGAGAGACTCCAACTCAAAAAACAGCAACAAATATTAGAGTAATAAATCCAAGTCACAAAGAGATATCACTATACACATATAGAATGGCTAAAATGAAATAGACTAGAATGTAGAGGAAGTAGAAGTCTCAAACACTACTGTTAGAAATATAATATAATAAATCACCTTGGAAAACAGTTTGGCAACTTCTTCAAAACTAATACATACACTTACGATCTGATTCAGCCATTCTTTTCCCAGGTATTTACCCAAGAAAAATGAAGGCACATTTCCATATAAAGATACTCATGCAGTTGTTCATAGTAGCTTTATTTCTAATAGCCAAGTTCAAGAAACCAACCAAATGAACATCAACAGATGAATATATAAACAAAATATGGCATATCTATAAAATACAAATCTACAGAGTAGTAAAAATGAACAATGTATAATATTTCAAAACAACATGTTATATGTAATAAATATATACAATTGTTATTTATCAAGTTTAAAAATACATATGGCTTGCATTGTATTTCTATTACATAGTGTTGCTTCATAGTCCTAAACTAACACTCAAAAAGAATCATATCTTAATCCACACCAAAGAAGTATGCCATGTAATAAAAATTTTCAAGCAGTATGTAGAATTCAAAAAAAGGAATGAAATAGGAACTACAAATGAGCAAAGGAAACTACTGGGGTTGACAGATATGTTCACTATCTTGATTTGTGTTGACAGTTTCACAGTTATATACATTGCTATAGTTTGAATGTGTCGCCTCCAAAGTTTATACTGAAACTCTATCCCCAAAGAGATGATATTAAGAGACAGGGCCTTTTAAAAAGTGATTAAGTCATGAGTAATCATCAAGGGACCATATTTATACCTTCCAAAGAACAAACTAACAAGCATTATCATTTTCTTTTTTTTCCCCACCCCCTCTCGTATTATCATTTTCAAATACTCAGTAACCTAATTATTATAACTACTGTGCATACAATGCATGAGAACAAAGGAAAACTGGAGAATCAATAGGAAGAGAAAGGAAGGGATCAAATTACAGTATGCTAAAAGTGTTAGGATATAACATATATTATGGGATGGATAAGGGATGGATACCCCAGTGAACTAAAAATAATAATAGTAAATTATCATCTTTTGAATGATTACTAGGAGTCATGCATTGTGGCATACACTTTAGAAATGATATGATGATAGTATAGAAACTAAAGATAATTCTTGATATACTACAAAGGCAAATCTGATAGAACCTGACAATTCATTTTATAGAGATTAAATAAAATATAAATTTAATCACATTTATCCTGAGTTTTGATGACAGAAAACCAGAATAATGACAAAGTCAGGGGGAGAATCTATTATCACATAGACAGAAGGATAAAGTTGCTAAAAAGTCAGGTAATAAAAATACAATCTAAGCTGCAGTGGCTCATGCCTGTAATCCTAGCACTTTAGGAGGCAGAAATTGGAGGATCACTTGAGCCCAAGAGTTCAAGACTAGCCTGGGTAACATAGCAACAACCTGTCTCTATAAGAAAATAAAAATAAGATAAAATCTAGAGTGACAATTTTAAAAAATAGATTAAGGGGGTGCAAGTACAGTTTTGCTATATAGCTATGGGGGGAACCAAAAAATCCGGAATTATTTGTTGGAGGATGGCCCCCTATAATACAAGCTTCCCCCATCAGGAAGATGCTCTAGGAACTCATCAACATCAGTGTACCAGCTAGTGCAGTTGTAAGAGGCTGCATTCACTTTAAGAGAAATTTTTTTGGAGATTCTTTCAACTCATTTGAAGACTTAAAACAGCATAACTCCCATGCCCCATCCTCCCTGTTCACCCTATATCACCAGAGCAACATTTTTTAGTTTCCCCAGATGAAAAAGGTCCTCAACAGAAAACATTTTGCCTATGTGGAAGAAGAGAAACAAAAACCGGAAGAAGCACTAAAAGACATCAAAATCGATGAGCTCCTAAACTATTTTGAGCAGTGGAAAAAGTGTCTCAACAGGTATATTGCATCAAACGAAGAGTACTTTGAAGGTGACTTAAGTTTAAACATGTAAGAATAAATATGCAATTTATTATAAATAAACTCTGGTTTTCTTGTGGAGGTTCCCGCATATATTGCCTAGTGGTGAACTCTGGGCTTTTAGTATAACCATCACCCGAATAGTGTATATTGTAACCAATTTCTCATCCCCTATCCCACCCCATCCACCCACCTTTCAGACTCTTGAATGTAAAACAGCAAATTTTGCAGTGATTAACTAAATTTGGTTACTCTGATGCCTTCAGCAATGTTTTCTCACTTTTGGACATTAACTCCATTTATAAAATGACAATAATTTAATGAAAGACAAATTTCCTAATGAAACAATTTAGGCAAGGGCAATTAATGAGTAATAATATCAATTGTGAATGACTGATGCTGAATTTCATATTTACACAACATTCAAGTAGCAAATCCATAAGATTACTTGTAGAATCCAAGGCAAAAAAATTAAAATTAAAAACATAACACTGGCTTCTGGGCAAGATGGCAATGGAACAGCTCGGACTATGAGAGTCTCCGCAAAAGCAAGTGTCCATAAAGACTCTCTGTGTGAGTGGTTGTGCTGGTGGGTGAGTGAAAGTCAGAGTGAGGGGAGACTCCAGTTCCTGCACCCAGGGCTCTCCTCTGAAGGTGACTGCAATGCACCACCACTCTGAGATTGGAGACCCAGGCACACAGGATCATCTGCTGTTCTTGGGGCTCTTTTGAGAGGTGGCAGCAGAGAACAGCCACCCCTCACCACCTGGTACCCGGCCTACACCATCATCTGCAGTAGCAGACTGAGCACAAGCAGGAGGCAGGTCATGGAAATCTGGAATAAAGCTCCAATGCCGGTGATGAAATGCCATCAGGTGCCATCTTCTCAGTCCCAGGAAGGACAGAGACCTGCATTGCCCTGCCCAGCTCCACCAGCTTCCAAGTTGAGACAGAGATGCTACCTCCTCATCAGACTCCGAGAGACAGATGCCACTCCCCCACACTGAAACAGGCACAGACACATCAGAATTGAGTGGGAGACTTGACAGCAGCAGCAGCCATTAGGATGAGTCCGGATCTGATCCATTCTCCTCCCACAGTAGTCCGTGGGGCATCTGACCCATGCTGACATCAACACTAACAGCCTGCACTCAGTACCGAAGGGAGGGGCTAGAGTCCAGAGCGGCTCCCTAAGATGGAGGCCTGAAAGAAACCTGGGGCCACAGAAACAGCCACAGAAAGAGTATTCTGTTTTCTCTTGTTTATTTTTTGCTTTAGTTTTAGTTTTTTTTCCTCTCTCTTTATTTCTGCTTTTGTTTACATTTTTGTACTTGCTTTGATTGTGTTATTTTAATGTTTCTTTCTAGATTTTCTGTTCATGTAAGGGTATTTTGAGGGAGAATACACCAACAGGGTGGTTTCTGTTTGTTGGTATAATTATCTGTATGTTTTTATCTTTTTTGCTTTTTCTGACCTTGCTTAACTTTCTGTTTATTTATTAGTAGGTATGCCTGTCTTTTGTACCTATTCTTCTTCTCTCTCTTAACCGCCCTTTTGTCTTCCTCTTTCATTTTTTCATTCTTTCCCCTTTTCTTATCTCATTTTACTTTCAGTGGGCAGGTACTCCCACTGCAAGAACAAATTGTAAGGTAGTGGGAAGTGGGTTCCAGGGGGCCCACATATCTGTTAGTGGATACTGCAATCTGTAGATAGTTTCTGAATCATAGCTCCCCCTCAATTAAATCTCAAACTGCAAAAAGTACAGCCCTCCATTCACAGTACAGCTTCAGAAGCGAACAATACCAGAGGAACTAAATAAGGAAAAAAAGGGATTGAGCAAACAGAAATACGGGCTATCTTCGCATCACTGAAAACAGAATTAAAGAACAGGTATTAAAAAAAAAAAAAGGAGGGAGGAGGAAAACCTACAAAAATGAAGAAAAACCAAAGGAAGAATATGAGTCTCACACAGACCCCTGGGAGGTCAACCACTGAGAATACAAACTTCGGAAATCAAACAGTAAAAAGCCCGCAGAATGACTTACCTCAAACCGCAAACACAGAAATGAAGATATTAATAGAGAGAATAAATAGAAATGAAGAGAGGCAAGGGGAAAGAATGAAGGGGTCGATAACTGAAATAACAGCAATAAAGAATACAGAATGAAATAAACAACAGACTAAGAAGCATGGAAAACAGAATTAATCAAGCCAAAGAATCTCAGACCTTGAGGACTAAAATATGGAACTGATCCAAACTCTTAAAAACATAGAAAAGAAGCTTTAAAAGACAGAACAAAACCTTTCAAGAGAAGAGCGATTATTTCAAGAGGCCAAACCAAAGATTAATTGGATTCCCTGGGGCAGATAGAGAGACAGAGACCAACCTGGAACAAACATTCCATAAAATTATCCAAGAAAATTTCTCTCATCTCATCAGTGAAAATTTCCCTCATCTCATCCCCAACCACCATCCACAGCTTGTCAATAAGTTTTCCTGGCCCACAGCAATGCAGCCACTGCAGCCCATGATGGCTGCTGAGCCAGCCAATCAGTTCTCAAGTCCCAAGGCAGCCTGAGGTTGGGGGCTGCCTGTGGTACTTGCCCCAAAAGGCTTCCTCTTGGATTCTTGTCTGGAAAGAGAAGCTAGAAAAATAAACATTTGGACTTCTAAACCATTCACACACAAGAGATTCAGAGAACCCCTGAAAGACAACAAATGAGAACACCAACTCCTAGACACATAGTAATTTGCATACACAAAGTAGGTATAAAAGAAAAAAATCCTAAAGGCAGCAAGAGAAAAAGGTCAGATTACCAACCGAGGAAGACCAATGAGAATAGCAGCAAATTTATCTATAGAAACACTTCAAGCTAGGAGAGCTTGGAGCCCAATCTTCAAAGTTCTCAAAGATAAACAATTTCAACCAAGAATTATTTATTCAGGTAAGCTAAGCTTCATCAGTGATGGAGAATTAAAATCCTTCCCAGACATTCAATCCCTAAGAGTTTATGCTGCCTTCCTCCAGACCAGGTCTACAAGAAACACTTAAAGAATTAAACACAGAAGAAAGGAAAAAACGAACAACAACGTCCTTCACAAAAATGCAGGAAAAAGACTGAAAACACACATGAATCAACTCAAAAATCAAAAGAAAGACAACAAACAAATAAACAAACAGCAGCAACAATAACAAACTCTGTAAGAACCTCATGACAGAGATAAACTCTTATAACGCAATAATTGGCCTGAATGTGAATGGACTAAACGCACCACTGAAAAGACATAGAATGACAAAATGGATAAAATATCATGAGGCAATAATATATTGTCTCTACCAAGAGACTCATCTCACCAGAAAGGACACTCACAGACTCAAAGTAAGAGGATGGGAAGCAAAATTTCAGGCAAACAAAATACAAAAGAAAGCAGGAGCTGTGATCTTAGAAACAGACAAAAAACCCTCTTTTTTTTTTGAGTTGGAGTCTCACTCTGTCACCCAGACTGGAGTGCAGTGGCCACTCCCGGCCACTGCAGCCTCGATTTGCTGGGCTCCAGTGATCCTTCCACCTCAGCCTTCCAAGTAGCTGGAACTACAGGCGCGCGCTACCACGCCCGGCTAATTTTTTGATTTATTGTAGAGATGAGGTGTCGCCAAGTTGCCCAGGCGGGTCTCGAACCCACGGGCTCAGGCAATCCACTCACCTCAGCCTCCCAAAGCGTGGGATTACAGGCTGAGCAACCAAGCCTGGCTCAAAATACCCTTTAAGCTATCCAAAATTTTAAAAGATATGGAAGCTCACTAAATAATGATAAAAGGTTCAATCCATCAACAAGAAATATCCATCCTAAACATATATGCACCTAACATAGGAGCACCCACTTTCATAAAGCAGCTTCTAGGTAAACTTAAAAAAGATATTGACTCTAACACTATCACAACTGGGGACTTAAATACCCAATGCATAACCTTAGACAGAACATGAAGACAAAAAAAATCAACAAGCAGATCCAGAACCTCAATGTGACACTTGACTAAATGGACTTAACTGATACCACAGAACACTCCACCCAACAAACACGGAATATATACATTCTACTCATTACCACATGAAACGTACTCTAAGATGGATCACATCCTTGGTCACAACTCAAGCATAAACAAATTCCATAAGATTTAAATTCTGTTATGCACCTTCTTGGACCACAGTGGAATAAAAATAAATACCAACACCAACAAAGTTCCCCCAAAACCCACAAAGACATGGATGCTAAACAGCATGATGCTAAGCAACTCCTGGGTCAACATGGAAATCAAAACAGAGATTAAAAGATAACTGGAAACAAGTGAAAACAAAGAAACATCTTACCAAGCAATGAAATCAGTACTAAGGGGAATTCATATATTTATCTACAAACAAACATGAAGAAAATGGAAAGATCACAAGTTAAGAGCCTAACAAATAACCTAAGGGAGCTGGAAAAGCAAGACCACCAAAATCCTAACTACAGCAGAAGAATCCAGATCACCAAATTAAAAGCCCAAATTCGGGACACAGAAGACAAAATAAAATACAAAAAAATCAACGAAACAAAAAGCTGGCTCTTTGAAAGAATAAACAAGATTGATGGACCCCTAGCTAGAATGACCAAGAAAAAGAAAGTAAAAGCCCAAAAAAATACAATCAGAAATGAAAAAGATCAAGCCACAAGTGACCCTGAAAAAATAAAAAAGATTATCAGAGACTACTATGGAAAGAAACTTGAAAACCTAAAGGAAATGGAGGACTTTCTGACATCACACAACCTCCCCAGGTTGAAACCAGAAGAACTCGAGACCCTAAATAAACCAATAACAATCCAGGAAATTGACTATAGGAATTTTTATTTTTGATAGGAAGACTACCTATCAAAAATAAAAAAATAAAAAATAAACGTCCAGACCAGATGCCTTTCCAGGAGGATTCTACAAAACATACAAGGAGGAACTGATAACAATCCTATTGAAAGTTTTCAAGGCAATCAAGAAAGATGGAACTCTCCTCAAATCATTTTATGAAGCTAACATCACATTGATACTCCAACTAGGTAAAGATTCAAGAAAGAAAGAGAACTACAAGCCAATATTCTTATGAATATAGTTGCTAAAATTCTCAACAAGATTCTAGCAAATCGGATCCAATAACATATTGCAAAAATCATCCACTTTGACCAAGTAGGCTTTATTCCCAGGATGCAGGGATGGTTCACCATCAACAAGACCATAAATGTAATTGAAAACATCAACAAATGTAAAGACAAAAACCCCATGATTATATCATTAAACTCAGAAAAAAAAAGGCTTTTGATAAAATCCAGCACCACTTCTTGATAAAAATCCTCGAACATCTAGGCATAGATAGAACATACCTCAAAATAGTAAGAGCCATCTAAGAGAAACCCACAGCCAACATACTGCTAAACAGACAGAAATTGGAACCATTTCCCCCGGAAAACCAGAACAAGACAAGGATGCCCACTCTCACCCTTCCTGTTCAACATAGTATTGGAAGTCCTACCTAGAACAATCAAACAAGAGAAGGAAATCAAGGGTATCCAAATAGGAAAAGAGGAAGTAAAGTTATCCCTCTTTGCAGAAGAATGATTCTATACCTCAAAAACCCAAGAGAATTTGTCAAAAACCTCCTTGCACTGATAAAGGACTTTGGCAAAGTGTCAGGGTATAAAATAAATGTGCAAAATCAGTCACATTCCTATATACCAACAATAAACAAACAGAAACCCAAATACAAAGCACAATTCCCCCATTCACAATAGCCACATAAAAAATGAAATACCTTGGCATCTTCCTAACCTGGGACATGAAAGTTCTTTACAACGAAAACTACAAAACACTGCTCAAAGAAATCAAAGATGATACAAACAAATGGAAAAATAATCCATGCTCATGGATTGGAAGAATCAACACTGTTAAGATGTCCATCTTACCCAAGGCAATTTACAGATTTAAAGCAATACCCATTAAATTACAAGCAGCATTCTTCTCAGACCTGGAAATGACAATACAGGAATTCATATGGAAACATAAAGGATCAAAAATAGCTAAAACAATCCTCAGGAAAAGAAAAAAAAAGCATGAGGCATCATATGCCCAGTAGCTTTATAATAATCAAAACAGCCTGGTATTGGTACAAGAACAAGCATATAGACCAATGGAACAGGATAGAGTCCAGAAGCATAACCTATTTCTCAACTCATCTTCGACAAAGCCTCCACCATCAATTGCTAGGGAGAGGAGAAGCTATTCAGTAAATGGTGCCAGGAAAACTGGGTGACCACATGCAGAAGATTAAAACAAGACCCCTACCTATCACCATACAAAAATATCAACTCTAAATGGATCAAAGACCTAAACGTAAAACCTCAAACTATAAGAAACTTAGAAAACACAGGAGACACCCTTAT
>CAUYQG010156381.1:0-55854 GCA_963574415.1 Tarsius wallacei
ATGGCAGTAAATACCTGTCTGGGGATGGGGGGACACTTCTTACAAACAAGGGTGCCTGAATGAGACATATTTGTGTACCTAACCCTTAAATGTACCCCTCAATATCACAATAAAAAAAAATTAAATTAAAAAAAAAAAAAAGAAAAAAGAAAATCAAACAAAAAAACACTAATTTAGTTGGTTCTACGATTTGTAAGACAATGCACTATGAGTAAAGATCTTGTGAGAAATCAAAGCAAAGAGTACATAAACAGAATCTGTTCAGTCGAAAAGATGAGCATAGCTTGGCAGAGAGTAGAACAGGAAATCTCTATACAGGTATAGGCTTTCTTATACTGAGTTGAGCCTGGTGTCTACTGTCATGAACAGCTGTTGCAGACACCATCCTGAAGAATGATCTAGATTACTCTCCACGCATCAGCGTTACTGGTTCTGTCCCTGACATGCATGGAGGGCAAAGCCTGTGCACAGGCAGCCAGAACAAATACTAGCAAAGAATCCTCAAGGACATGAGCCCGTGTAGAGCATAGAATCCTCAAAGTCATAACAAGCCATGTGAGTAAAACCCAGCAGGAGAGAACATTTGGGACTCTGAGGAACAAACTGAAACAAAGAGAGAAACAGTATATATCACTAGGCAGGGAAATGATGACATGGATACGAGTACTTACAAGAAACTATTAAGTTCATGTACCCAAAGCATAAACACTGTCTGCTACAATAGTACCTTCCTGGTCAAGACATGCAGGTTCCTATAGTCTAGGCTCACTAAATCAGTGCTCACTACATATTGGGCATCCCACAAGCAGAGCTCTCCTCAAAGTCTTTTGCAAAAGGACAGTTAGGAAATAACTGTATCCCTTCAGATTACTTGGGCACACCGGCTAGAATCAGAAGAGGGCCCTTTCGAGATGCCACTACAATTTGAAACTTGGGAACTAAGACCCTATATCCAGGTTCACCCTGACCAACGTTGCAACTTCAGACACACCATGAACAGCTTGTGTATCTGTTTTCTTACAAGTGAAGTGAGGAGAATAGAGGTGACATAAGCCAGAGGGTCACAGTAGCAGAGGCCTCTGAGATGATCCTTGTACCCTGAGCCAAAGAGTTATGGGGCAAAAAAGCCCTCAACCCAAGAGTCCAGGAGGCAGAAAGGAAAACAAGAGGACCCTGGTCATCCCTGCTGGGCCCCTGTTCTACCACTGTGGTTCTACCCTCAGAAGCACAGCTTAGCACCATTTGGGGCCCTTTACCTCGACAAAGGCAAGGAACTGGAGTTCCTTCAACCTTTTTAAAAATTTTTGCCATTTTCCTTTTTATTTGGGAGACTCTTAAGAAGCTCCAAACCTAGTCAGTGCTCAACAAATCATAATGCCAAATAAGTTAAGATGGGTCCTTTTAATTCGTTGAGTCCAAAAGAGAGGGCTAATTGAGAGAGGTGAGGGAACCAAGCAAGGAGGTGTGCAGGGAATGGCAGAGACAAGTCAAGCCCACAGACTCTACCTGTGCCTTCAACAGTCCAAAGACACTCTTGGCTGGCTCCTTGAACAGAAGAGCATGCTAATGTAATGTAAAACAATTGTTGAAAAGCACATTTATTAGGAAGAGCCAAAAATTTTAAATAAAGAGCAAGTAATCTAATCTAAAATTGTAGCAAAAAAAGTCACTGAAATATTTTTAACAATCTGCTTCTTCCCCACTTCTGAAACAAACACTTTACATGATTGTACTAAAGAAATGTAGTGTTGGTCATGGTTTGGCTTCTGTTTGCTAACACCAAAATTAGTCCACAAATATGTTGGCTTTTTTCCCAGAGTAACATCTCATCTCATAACTCCTTACACGTCAGATCTCTAAATAAGCCCTCAAATGGAGTGTCTTCGGAAAAGGCTTTTCATTTTTCCTTTGTTGTTAAATATTCCCAAAGCATTTCCTGCTGTGCCATAATTTCAATAGGCCACTATGACAGATCACCCACAACTAAAGAGGACAGAGGAAGAGGGGAACAGAAGACCACTCCACACAAACCAGCGCTAGTTCCTACTTGTCGCCCCCCCATCCTGTACTGCAAACTTCCACCATCAGCAGAAACACCATTTGGTGAAACGTCAGCATACATTCCTCTAGAGAGGCATCAGAAAATAATACCTTCTGGTCAAGCTCTGGCTCAGGCAGGACACTTCCCTCAAAAGCTTTTTCAATAACTAGTTCTAACATCAGGTGGGAATAGGGTGTCTTTTTTTGCACTCCAGTGATACCTCTGTACCCCTCTGTCTCAGCATCACCACCCTTCATTTTAGTTGCTGATTTCTCTTCTGCCCACTAGATTCTAAGCTCCTTGAAGGCAGAAACCACATCACCTTCACCTCAGACTCCCAAGGAACCAACACAGACTCCAGCACAAAGCAGGCACTCAACAAGTGTTTGACAAACTAACAAATTCGACAATTACTTTACTTCTGAATAAACAAATCACCAGGCTGCACTATTTACAAGGAACTTTTACATTTATTGCCACATTTGTTTCTAACAATGCCCATGAAATGGGGTGGTAATGATCTCATGGTACAGATGAAGATGCTGAGGCTGAAAGAAATCAGTGACTTGACTAATGTCAAACAAGGGTCAGAGCCAGGGTTTAATGAATGTTCCTGTCTAAATATTTAATGTCTCATTAGAATCTCGCACCTCAAAGAGGGCCCTGCCATGAAGACCAGAGGACTGTTTGGAACATCATGAATATTAAATGAGCTTTTCCCGGTCCTTGATTCATAAAATGCTCTTATCATTGGTCCATGTATGTCCTCTTGATTTTATTTATGTTTGTTTACATATTTAATTCTTTTAAATTATGTAAATATTAGTGTAAATATACACTATTAGGTTGTTAAGGGTTTATTAAAGGAATAAAGAAAAAGTCCAAGAAAAGAATATTCCTTCTGAACACCAACTCAGCAGTATGTATCCCAGCACTCACGGTGTAATAATCTCTCCATCAGGGAAGAAATTGCATTTCAAGTATATTCTGTCTTTTGCCAGGCACTTCATAAATGTAGGCAGCACTTACACTGGTATGTGTCCAGAATGTAAAAAAAAGAATGTTAGTAAGTGTGCGCTGGGAGGAGATGAAGAAATATTATAATACAAAGGACATTAAATCATGCCATAGGTGCCAAAAAACAAAACTCTCCTTTCTTTTCCCCAACTCTGCATTCTCTTTCACATGGAAAGAAAAAGAATACAGACTCCTTCCTCTTTTCAAACTCAACTGAGAATGCTAAGCAAGGTTCACCGTTAGGGCAGACTGGCGAAGTACAGGCAGACCTCCTCTCTTGCAACTTTTCCTCACGCTACTTCAGGAAGGAACAAAGCCTTTCAGTCTGCAGTTAGAGAGAGCTTTGACCAAGAGCTTGACTCACTGAAGACTCTCAATAAATATGTTCTGACTAAAGAATTTCATACTGTCATCTTCATGTTAATAGTTTTTGTGGGTGTGCTTTGGTTAAAATGTTAACATCAGTCAATATACTGATGCAAGACACAACTGCCTTTGGGTTAGGGGAGAAAGTATAAGCAACAGGAGGACACAGAGTGCCTGGAATGTAAAGCGAGGCCTTCTCCCTCTGTCCAAAAAAAAAGAAAAAATAACTCAAAACAGTCAGCTTGAACTGAGGAACTCAAACATAGATTCCATGATGTTGCATTAAGGGTAAGCTCCATACATCATCACCTTGGCAGAAAACAATAAGGCAAGAGCACAGGGTACTTTTTATCTCATAGCTGCAAAACCAGGCAATAGTGCTTCAAATGATTCTCGAAGTTTTTATTTTAGTCGTAAACACATTTGACTTTACAAAAAGGAGCTATGGTCATAGAAGTTTGGAGATAGAGCTATGGCTTAGATATTTCAAGACAGGTCCATAGGCAATATTGAAAATTATTAAACAAGTTCTTCTTGTAGCTATAGGAGTCCTGAGAATAAGAGCAGCATAACATGCAACTGCAGTTCTGTTTAAATGAAAAAAGCCAACACCTACGCTCCAGTCCAGAGTCGCTCTGGGCTCCTTTGCTGGACCATTTGCCACAGGAAGGCTGAGGGGATGTGCAGGAGCCAGGTGCTGGAGGCCTGCCCGGGAGATTGCTTTCCTGCAGCAAAAAGGAAAAAACACAAAGAAAAGCCAACATCAGAATCTCATACAGAGCTAAACATTTCCTGGGGTGGGGGTGGTAGAAATGGTGGCTGAGTCAGCCTTCCACATCTGAAAGCTTTGCAAATGTACTGGAATCGCCTGCTCTAAGGCACATGGTATGGATAGAGGGTAGCAGGTCCCAAAAGACAAGGAAGTCAAGAGGGCCACTATGGAGAAATCTTGCTACAGGACCAGAAATGAAAATGGATGCCCTATTCAGGGCAGAGGGCAGGAACAAAGGTCTAGTCTCTTCACTTACAGAAAAAGACCTAGTGTTTGGGCAGTCATACTTGGGTCATTTTAAAGTTGCTGGAGACTAAAAGCAAGAAAAGGAGGCTCATGAGGTCTTCTAAAAAAATTCCTCCATTTCTCAGCTAAGCATTTTCCAAGCTGGGTCCAGCTGAAAGATCACTCTTACTCTGCCCTCCTCTCAAGAACATCCTCATTTACCATCCTCCTTTGCCTTGCAGGGGACTACTTGAGTACTTGAGCTTGAGCTTCTAAACAGGAAACAACTGATTGGCATCTGCCAAAAATCCCACAAGCTAAAAGACCAATATCTTACAAAGGCCCTCAGCAATAAAAAGCCCACACACACTCACTAGATTTTAGGTTTGCTAGGTGGAACACAACAGAATTCAGGTATGAATGGTGGGAATGAATCAAGAGAGGGTGAGATAGTCAACTCTGATCTTGGTCTGCAAAGACAAGAAATAAGAGGAGCTGCTTTAGCAAAGTAAATATGACCACTGCTGAGAAAAAGGCAAGGAAGGAGCAGTCAAAGCAGAGTGGAGAATAAGAACAGCAAGAAAAAGGAAGAAAGCAGGGATCACCTAGGAGGATCTGTGGGGCCATCAGGAATCACAGAACTGCAATTTCTGAACAGCCTCAGCAAAAACATGATGCAAGGGTTCAAAGCTTAACTATGGGTGCTGACTTGTGATTTAACTAAGTGGCTCCCTGGAAAGCAGACAGACTTTTCTCTATAGTAGCATCTAAGTGTGATTTGAGAAGAACCTGAATTAGAATCAGGAGAGTCTTGTGAGCTACAGCTCTGAGTCCTGAATCAGCTGAAGGGTGAGGCACAGAATCTGTATTTACACATGTTCCAAAAGTTGTCTCCTTCCATGTGCTAATGTTTTTAAATTTTTCTCTCTGAGTGCAAGCACATTTGGGTAGATGGGAGAAGGACATATCAAGGTCTATCAAAGGGGAGATCGAAAAAAAAAAAAATAAGCAATTTCACTCTTTATGATACCTTCAATTGGCTCTCCACAGTTTATCTCATATAACATGAAAATCACAGTAAGAATCTGCCATCTCTGGGACTGGAGACCTGTGGATCTCCAGGAAGGCCAGATCCTCAGACTCTTCCACCATCTAACTACACAGAGAAACAAGGCTCCAGATAGTGTCATGGAGAAAAGGAGAGCAGAGACAGCTAGATCTATGGTGAATCCCCTCACAATTGAACCGAGGAACTCAAGGAGCCACTAAAGAAAAGAAATGTGCCCATAAAAAAAGGAAGGAGCAGAAGTAGGATTTAAAGCTGTGCTGAATCTGAAAAGTCAGGTGATCTCTCTGTTCTGCTCATTTACCTCTACAAATTCCATCCAGAAATGGAATTTGTAAAGTTGAGCAAGATGAACAGGAGCCCCAAAACCGAAGGAAAGGCTGAATAGAAGCCAGCAAAGAAAAGAATTCAGTACTGTGCAACCATTAATCAATTACTAAGTATGTCAGAGAGTTCAGCAAGCGCCTAGACCTCTGCTATTTTTTTTTATTCACTTGTATTCCTACACAGGAAGTCCCAGAAATAGTGGCAAGCTCTTCCCCAGTTGGAAGTGATCGTATCAAACTTGCCAGTAGCCTACTTTCAAAAGCTCCCACTGGGCAGAGGCAATGTACTTGCTTTATATAATCCCCCAAAGAGCCACTGCAAGTATGGAGGCCTTTAATGATGACACAATATTCTCTTTCCTCACTTTCGCCAAGCCAAATAATTAACATCATCAATTTTGGCCCCTCATCCCAAAGCATGTTCCTTATCACAGAGCAATAAAAAAGGTACAATGGAAGACTCTTCTATGGTGATCCTTCATCCCCAGCCATTTTCCTCCACCTATGCTGAAGGAACTGCTATAGCATTTTTCATCAGTTTTCTCTGGCTTTAAAAGGTTCTGTATGGTGACTCAGTCACAGTTTTCATCATAAGAAAATCAGATCGCTGTGGAGTTATATTGTACAGTTTCCACCTTTGATTCCTCAATAGTCACCACAATCGAAATTTAAGTGTTCTTACAAAAACTACCAAACGATGGCTAAGTACACACCCTGAGAATAGCTGAAGAATTCTAGATTTTGGATTAATGAGCAAAATACAAATCTTTCATCATGAGCTGTCCCAGACAGTTGTGATCCAAAACAAAATTATTTTTTTAAAGAAAGGAAATAAAACTATTGTCTAGCACCAGTACAAACCACAGGACAAATGAGTTAAACTCATCAGAACTTGCAGATGCTGACCACTAAAACCAGATTACTATTCCTAGTTAGGACTGTCAGAAGGGGTAAATTGCTCAAATAACCAAGTTATGATGCAGGGGACCTATGTCTCTATGGAAGAACAATATGACTTTGGAATAAGAGACATATAAGCACTTAACCCTGAATGAAATTACAGTCAAGTCACATTCTTTTCCAGGCTATGAATAGAAACATTTAAGTCCTTTGTTGATCATTTATTCCTAATTGTGGATGCAAATTTAAGATTGGCTTTATGTAACATTAATAGAAGAAAATTGTATATCTACTATGCTTATAAACATTAATTAGGAGAAAAAATAAGTAAGAAACATCAAAGTGGCTGCTAATCTGTAACTGTAAATAGGTCTCACAAAAGACTTAGAAATAGGAAAAAAAAATACTTAGGCACTTTGGGGATGGGAAGTAACTTCTGATTACAGCTTCCCATTCTTCTAAATAACCATAGCAAAAATCCTTTTTTTCCAATAAGTTATACATGTATACACACACACACTTTCTTCCAAAATAAAAGAAAGTAATTTTATTTTACCTCAGACCTCAAATAAAGTTAGCATAAGTTATTTTTCTATTTGAATTTATCTTGATTGTGGAAGATGACATTTAATTATCTGGCAGGACTTGGTGTGTGGTTAGAAAAGGGAATGAAGGGGCAGAGGTTTTATGCTGCAATTTGCTCCTATTAAAAAATCAGTGGAGTTTCAACTTATTCTTTCTTCCTGCTCAGAATCCTCCCAAGCCCACAGTCAACAAAACCATGAAATGCCAATGATTATCTCTATTAATTTCACAATAACACTTCATAAGGCATGACTATAATCACAAAAACATCCTTGAAAAGAACTGTGATATTAACTGTGAAATAGATACAAAAAGAAAATATCCTAAAATGCAGTTTCAATAACGCAAAATCACAGTTTATGTCAATTACCTGACACGAAAGACCTTTAACATATTTAAAATACAAAAGCCATCATACATTTTTGAATAGCATTCTATGATTTCCTTCACTCAGTAAGACTATAAACTCCTAAAGGACAGGGCTCATTTCATCTACCAATCTTATTACATTCTAGCCCTGGGGTAGACACAGCATATATTCAATAAATGCTCTCTCAGTTAATGAATGAACTTGACCAAGAAGTTAGGCAAAAACAGCTTGCTGATTAAATCAAGGGTTGAGAAATCTGATTAGGATGATTTGAATTATATCCCAGGCCTTACATTTCAGTGATATTCTTTCCTGTGAGAGTCAGAAATCCTTCAAAGCAGCTCTTTAAAAATAAATGCAAATGAGGTAGACACCAGTGTTAAGAAACCCAAGACACATCAAAAAGACTTTGTGTGATCAACATTAAAATGGGATCCTATTGCTACATTTGTAAAGGGCATAAGATAGTACTCATATTTTACAATGTACTTAAAGAAACATGCACCATATACTCTTCGTAAGCAGAATTTTTTTTACAATGTATATAAAATCATGCAAATAAATGGTTATGTAGCCAAGATACCCTCTTATAATGATCAGTTTTGCAAATTTCTCTCCATTTGCTCTGGCTCCACTCCTACTACGAGTTTACCTGTCTCCCATTTCCAATCCATCCCTATCTTGCCACCTCCCTAGCTAGGTGATTCTGTGCATGAGAAAGGAATGTTAATCCCTCTTGCAGAGTGGAAAAAGTACCAGGGAACCAGGAGGCCCCTCACCCAGGACACCTCCTAAAGATTGACACATTAGAGACTAGTGAACCCCTCCCCTTGTTCTAGAGAAGGATCTAGCAGCCTAAGAGTTACTCAGTGCCTTAGATTAATTCTCCAAGAGCCTCAAGAGTAATCACTGTGCAAGTTGTTGGTGTGTTGCCCCCATATCATGTGGGCACTAACTTTGCTTATATTCAAAGTAAATGCTTTCTGGTTGATCTAGACAAGCCACCTGCACTGCTAAAGATAGTTCACACAATAAAATATATCCCAAGCCCCACACAAATGCCAAATATTCCACCAGATTCATGTAGGGGAACAAACTGTGTGTGATTGAGTCTAAATCTTACTCCATATTACATACAAAATCAAAGTATTTTTGATGACTTTAACGTACATTGAAATGTCCAAGAATGTAAATTGCTATTGAAACAAAGGTGTATTTTGTTTCCTGAGGAGTATAAGTCATGCAGAAAATCACTTTGGCTATTGACTCTTCAACACAATATACCTACATTATTCTACACTTGTTACTTTCTTTGTTTTTTTTTTTTTTTGAGTTGGAGTCTCACTCTGTCACCCAGACTGGAGTGCAGTGGCCGCTCCCGGCCACCGCAGCCTCGACCTGCTGGGCTCCGGCAATCCTTCCGCTTCAGCCTTCCAAGTAGCTGGAACTACAGGCGCACGCTACCACACCCAGCTAATTTTTTTGATTTATTGTAGAGATGAGGTCTCGCCAAGTTGCCCAGGCGGGTCTCGAGCCCGCGGACTCGGGCAATCCACTCACCTCAGCCTCCCAAGGCGTGGGATTACAGGCTGAGCCACCGAGCCCGGCTACGCTTGTTACTTTCACAGTGATGTTCCAACATCAGTACTCAACCTTTACCGGTGGTAGAACTTGCTAATCAGTCCATTCAAAGCTTCCCAGGTACTTCTAATGTGTGTCCTGGACTAAGAACCACTGCTCCACACAGATATGCAAACATCCAACAACTTCATTATATCTGCTAATGTGTCTAAGCCCGAGTATTCACATATTGCTTATATTCATTCATTCAACAATGTATTTACCGAATGCGCATTTTATGCCAAGCACTGTTCTAAATGTGTGGGACACATGAATGACTAAAGCAGACACAAATCACTGCCATTGTGAAGTTTACATTCTAGCAGAAAACACATATTGCCAGGCACTGAATCATCTTACATATCTTACATGTCTTTTGCTCCAATGAGGTAGGTACCTTTATGATTCTGATTTTATAATACATTCTAAAAATTATAGCACAGAACACAAAAGCTACATGTCCAAAGTTCACACATAAGAAGAGGTTCAAGTGAGATCTGGATCCAGGAATACCACTCCAGAGTGTACACACTTCATCATTACATAATCCCACACTTTAATGACACGCTGACAGCACACATATACACAGCAAATAAGACATACTATGCAATTAACCTCTTCTAGACCAATTATCTAATGGCCTTCATTATAATTGTTCCATCTCCACAACAGAATGTAAGCTTCTACTAGAGACAGGCACGTGTAGTAGGCACTGGAGGGCAGAAGTTAAGAACACACCCTGCATTACCAATTAAGAGCTATATGGTCAGGTCGCTCAACCTTTTTTAGCCTCAGTTCCCCTATATGTAAAAGAAAACAGTGCCTAACTCAGAGAGTAGTGAAAAACTGTGCATAGCAGGTTTGGCACAAAGCACAAGAACTAGTT
The DNA here is from genome assembly GCA_963574415.1 of Tarsius wallacei. NCBI lineage: Eukaryota > Metazoa > Chordata > Mammalia > Primates > Tarsiidae > Tarsius > Tarsius wallacei. The sequence continues at coordinate 10,175 of CAUYQG010156381.1, forward strand.
GCAGCTATTCTTATTCTTACACTTAGCAGCAGCCCCCACAGCACCAGCCAAAGCTAGGTACATGGTAAATCTCGGAGTAGATATATGCTTTCTGATATCTCTCAAATATTCTAAGTTCCCTGGACACTTCTGTTCATTCAACAAACATTTAACAAGCTCCACCATGTGTCAGGCAGTTCAAAGGGGTTATTCAAACAGAAGATTCTTCTAGTCACTAAATAATTCCATGGTTGCCAAAGGAATCCTTCTTCTTCCCTGACTTGTCTGCCTTCCTAATACAAAATTAGAAAGCACCACACTCTCCCCTCAGACAAATTTACCAACATATTAAAAATGCAATCCAAATGCCATTGGAATTACTTATGATGTTCATGTAAATAAATTCAATGCCATAAAGGCTTTTTTTTTTTTTTTTTGGTTTAGCATGTAAAAATGAACTAGCTGCTAAATGCCCCTGAGAACGTGTGAACTCATCTCTTAAACAGGATTTATTTCCCAAGTATAATTTCCCAAAACCACATCTACAAAGCAATGCTGGTGTGGGCTTGGTGTGGGATATAGCAATAAACCTCATTTTAAAGCAAGGTAAGATTACTTAACTGAGATTCTCTCAGGAGTTGATGACATTCTTCTTCTTAAGGTATATTCTAAGAGAAAAGGTACCCCTTAGATATGGAGAAAAACTAATCATATTATTATGGGCTAAATTGTGCCCATCATAATTCACATGTTGAGGTCCTAATTCCCAGTACCTCAGAACGTAACCTTATTTGGAGATAGGGTCTTTACAGAGGTAAGTTAAAACACACCCGGCATTACCAATTAAGAGTTATATGGTCAGGTCACTCAACCACTATGACTGGTGTCTATATAAAAAGGGGAAATTTGGACACACTTAGGGAGAAAGTCATGTGAACATTAACACAGAGATCAGGGTGTATCTTCTCCAAGTCAAGGACTGATGAAGATTACCAGCAAACCAGCAGCATCTAAGGGAGAGGCATGGATTGGATTCTCCCCACAAACCTTGGAGGGTACCAACCCTGCTGATACCTTGATCTTGGACTTTCAGCCTCCGGAACTGTGAGACAATCAATTTCTGTTGTTTAAGCCACTCAGCACGTAGTACTTTGTTAGTTGTGGCAACACTAGCAAATACACATACTTCAAAACTAGATCCAAAGTTTGGATTTAGCATGATAGGGTTTGGCTAACTTCAAAATGTTGAATTCTCTTTTCCAATTGCCACCATAAAATTTTGGATGCCTTCCCACCATAATGCTACCCTTTAATAACTAAGAGTACAAAAACAGAAACATTCCCATGAAAAGCCACTGTTATAAACCTCATTCTTACAAAAATAGATAGTGAACATCTGACAAAGTTTTAGTTAACTCATTAATGAAGTAACTAGCAGAGAAGAGAAAAGCAGATTCAAAGTGTGCGTAAGAAATTAGGATTTAGAACAGAAAAGAAATGCCTAAAAAGATGGCTAAATCATATGTAAAAGTAAAGTTAATAAGATCTTAACCTCTGTGGCATTTACTTCTCTTTTAGTCTATTAAAATCACAACACAGTAGCTTTTCACAGGTTAACTTCTAACCTAACAGAAATATAAACTGTCAGCACCTCTAACAGGTTTGGATTTAATAATAAAATATACAGAGACAACAAAATTACAGTACCCAAGAGTATCAGATGAGAGTCAATTACTAAATAACAAGATTCTGCTTTTATTGGAGGAGACTAATTAGAATATGATCTAGGAAAATAACATTTAAAGAATCAAACAATAACAATTTCCTTTGTCGAAATTTAGGGTAATTTTCTTCTTGCTACTCATGGCTCAAACTATTAATTAGAATTTCTTATATAGCTTTATATCTATATATATGAAATATCCTAGAAAATCTCTGGAAATGAATTATTTCACCCTTCAAGCAATGATATCAACAATGTATTGGGCATCTTGCATACATTGGACATTCTTCATTCTTTCAAACATCTTCTCTTGGATTGAAAACAAAGTCTGAGAAACAGAAGTTTTCAGGAGGTTTACTGGAGAAAGGGGGTCAAGGAAAAAGGAAAGAAAAACTGGCAAACCAGCTGAATCATGATGGAGTTGTAACAGAAGCCTCAGCCGGCCGGTCACACAATGAGTTCTGGAGCTGGAATGGCTTTTCAGAGTTGTACCAACTTGAAATAAAAGCAAAACTTTCAACTTCCACATCAAGCAGTCTTTGGGTATGGGCAGCCCCTGGGGAGAGTATAACCATGGGCAAGAGATTATCTTATGCTAGGGACAAGCCTGGAAAAAGCCTTAGTCGCAGACCATCAGCAGTCAATAGCCCTGCAAGCTGGGAAAATGAGCACCTTGGTTCTGAGGTGTGTGAGCAGCAAAGTACAGCATACTTCTAATACTCATGACAGCTGAGATCAGTTGCATTGAGGGTGGTATGTATGGCCATGGACAAATACTCATGACAAACATGATATGGATCATTTTCATATGCCCATTTTACGGATGGAATAACTTAGATGGCTGGGCACAGTGGCTCATACCTATAATCCCAGCACTTTGGGAGGCTGAGGCCCGGAGGATAATTGATCATTTCCAAGACCACCTGGGCAACATAGCAATATTCCATCACCACAAAAACGAAAGTGATGAGCCGGGCTCGGTGGCTCAGCCTGTAATCCCACGCCTTTGGGAGGCTGAGGTGAGTGGATTGCCTGAGCCCGTGGGTTCGAGACCCACCTGGGCATGCGAGACCTCATCTCTACAATAAATCAGAAATTAGCTGGGCGTGGTAGCGCGCGCCTGTAGTTCCAGCTACTTGGAAGGCTGAGGCGGAAGGATTGCCGGAGCCCAGCAGGTCGAGGCTGCGGTGGCCGGGAGCGGCCGCTGCACTCCAGTCTGGGCGACAGAGTGAGACTCCAACTCAAAAAAACAAAAAAAACAAAACAACAACAACAAAAAAAAATGAAAGTGATGAAGCCAAGATTACTCTGCACTTCCTCTGAAAGGGAGAGGGAAAGGAGAGAAGACAGGCCATAGACTAGGGAGGAAGAGAAGGATCCACAAGATGGTAAAACCAAGACATGCAATGGATTGAAGAGAACAGTGAAATGGTATCTTAGTCCTTTTGGGTTGCTATAACTAAACACCATAGATTAGTTAGCTTATAAACAACACACATTTAGTTCTCACAGTTCTGGAGGCTGGGAAGTTCAAAATCATGATGCTGACAGATTCGGGGGTCTGGTGAGGGCCTACTTGCTGGTTCATAGAAAGTGTCTTTTCACAGAGTCCTCACTTAGAGAAAGAAGCAAACAAGCTCCCTTGGGCCTCTTTTTATGGGTACTAATCTCATTCATAAGCACTCTACCCTTGTGAGCTTATCACCCCCCAAAGGGCCCTACCTCCTAATAGCATCACCTTGGGGGTTAGGATTTTAATATATGGATTTAGGAATGGAGAAGGCATGAGCATTCAGACCATAGCATATGCCCTTGTTTAGGTGGATGAAGAATATTTTGAGAACACAGTCTAATACTTCGTTGGAAGTTGTTACATTACTGTAAGGAAAAGTCTCCTTTTTCTCCTCTTCCACCTGCACTTCTATCTTCAGGGAAGTCTACCTCTTGCCATAAAGACCATGAAGTTTAATGAATGTGGAAATTGAAGAAGGCACTGAATTTTACATCTAGGTCAATGAATACAAAATAGAATTTGCCTACTGAGATAAAAAAGATAATCCAGAATTGAACAAATTTAGGAAAAGCATTAGCCTGGGAACAGAAATAACCTTAAGAACATAAGCCCTTTGGAACTTCACAGAAATTTTAGGGGAAAGGATTTAATTCCCATTGGGCTGTTCCCAGTAAAACCATCAACAAGAAAAGTTTATCTTTAGATTCCCTCCCCCACCCTTCATTTCTATGCTAGCACACTAGTCCTTACCTCCTTCAATTTCTCATCACCTTGACATCTATGCTGTCATAACCACAATCTTACTGACCTTATGGTATTACTGAATAGATAAACTAACAGAATTTTGTCAACTAAAAGCAGTTGTTCCTTATAAGGGCATCTGTAATCTCCAAAGAGACTCATAAAAATGAAAAAATTTGCACAACCCTAAGGAATAGAGTCAAATGACATTCAAAGTAGTTAAAATCATTTTCCTAAGCTATATCCCAGAATGTCATAAATATAGTTGAGAGGTTTGTGGTGAGAGGCAGAGACCTACCTACCTGCTTTGCTGTCAACCCTAGCACAATGGCTAGACTGACAGACCCCCGAACACACCTGTATATTGAGAAGACACTGCCAACTTGTATCAGTGGGGAGGAGGTTCCTGGCAGAAAATAAAATATACCCCAGATGATTCAGATGAAGATACTTAGTAGAGGAACTACTTAAAAGTAGGGCTAGGGAACATACCACTACCTGGTGTCAAGACTTACAATAAAGCTTAAAAAAAAAAAAGCATATGGTGTCAGGAAAAAGGGAAGCAAAGGCACCCAAAGACTAGGAAACAGATGAATGGTTATCTTGTTGCAGTGAACCAGAAGCAGTAGAAAAACTATTTAAGTCTCAGCCTTCTGTTTAGCAGACAAAGGAAGTCTATAATCTCATCAATGTCTTCTCATATTTTTTATTTTTCAAATCTTTTAATCACATTTGCAACTCTGCTAAATTTTTTCTGAGATTAACTTGGCTCTCAGCTGTATCTTTTCATGCTGGGTAGAAAGCAAAGTGCTTATTTAAGGTTAAATAACAAGCTGGCAGCAGAGCTAGGAATAGAAATCAGGTCTCTTCACCCCAGTCCAGCTTGTCTGCATTATCAGTATCTGGCTGGCCTCTGTTCATCTCACCCAGTTTGGCCTGTAGGTGTACTTGCTCTTTCCATTTCCTTATCTGCATAGCAACTAACTTGTCACTAACCAGACCCTCATACTTCGTATGCATCCGGCAGACCTACTTGCAAAAACAGAAAAATAATGATTAAAAACTTTCAACAAGTCAAAAAGAGCAAAAAAAAAAGTCCTCAGTCTGATAAAGGGTATGTATGAACATCATACATAATGGTACAGAACTGAACACTTTCTCCTTTGAAACAAAGCTGGGATGTCTGTCCTTGTCACTTCTGTTCAACCTCGTACTGGAAGTTCTAGCCAGTGTAGTGAAAAAGGGAAAAATAAAAAGTATAGAAAAATAAAACACATTGGAAAAGAAAAAGTAAAACTATTGCAGATGGCATGATTGTGTAAAATTCCAAGAAATCTATAAAAGGTTACCAGAATGAGTATGTGAGTTTGCAGTTAAAATATACAGAGGCCATACATAAAAAGCAACTGTATTTCTCTATACAAGCAACTACAAATTGAAAAATAAATTTTTAAAAATATCATTAACAATGGGACTAAAAAATTGTGAACTATTAAAGAATAAATCTAGTAAAATTATGTATAAGACCTTACACTGAAAACTATAAAACATCAATGACAGAAATTAAACATGTAAATAAAGATACCATATCTGTATTGAAAGATCAATACAATTAAGATATCAAATTTACCCAAAGTGATACTCAGAATCAACACAATCCCTATCATAACCCAGCTGATTTTAGAATGTACATAGATACTAAAAAGACATACAAATAGTCAAAAAATCTTGAAAAAGTTGAAAAATTTTTACCACCCAATGTCAAGATTTATTATAAAGGTAAAGAAATCCAGAATATATGATATTAAAGAAAGAACTGAAAATTAGATCAATCGAAAAGAATAGAGATTCAGAAATAGACCCACACACATACAGTTCAACAGAGGCACTGAAAATTCAATGCAGAGAAGAATATCTTTAAAAGAAATAATGCCAGGAAAATAGAACATCCATATGGGAAAGAATTAATCTCGACCTCTACCTCACACTTTATAAAACAGCACTTCAAGAGGGATTATAGATATAAACCTAAAAGCTAAATCTATAAATCTTCTATAAGAAAACATAAAAAGAAACCCTTCATGGTCTCAGAGTACATAATGATTTTTTTTTGATAGGATGCAGAAAATTCTAACCATAAAAGAAAAAATTCATAAATTGGACTACATCAATGAAAGGGTCCACTTAGGCAAGGAGGACCAGTGCTGGTGCCAAGGACAGGAGAACAATGCAAGATTGCAACAAGGAAGAAAGTAGAAAGAAGTAAAGTTTATTATTCACCTTTCACAGATTGGAAAGGGGACTGACACTTAGAGGCAAGTGTGACCTCAAAGGGGCAAGAAATAGGTGTATTTAAGGGCCTTTGGAGTTAGGGGGTTAGGACCCCCGAGGAATGTCCAGGGCTACAGGTCTTTGATGTTGATTGTAGCCACATAAGTCATAGATCTTGAGATCATGACATTAGCATCTCATGCCCTCAGGTGGTGGGCTAGATGGGAGGAGACAACGGGAGGAGCTTTTCCTGCAAGAGACTTGGCAGATATTTGCAATCTACTTGACTGAAAGGTGGTCCATTATCATTTCTATGACTCTGTCTTTGTCTTGCATCTGATGGAGTTTTGCCAAGGGGATGGGGTAAGCTGTCACTTGGCCTGCAGGAGAATGCCTGAACACTTCCTAATGCTTGCTTATTGGAAATGTATCTATGTCTAGCTTGTGCTAGATTCACAGTGTGTCTGGGGTAAAGTCTAAGCAAAATTGATTATGATGAGGCAAAAAGACTAAGCTAAACTAAGTTTATTCTAGGTTTCTATAAGTACCTCCTTTCAACCAAAATTTAAAACTTCTACTTATCATCTGGGCTCAGTGGCTCAACCTGTAATCCCAGCGCTTTGGGAGGCTGTGGTGAGTGAATTGCCTGAGCCCGCAGGTTCGAGACCTGCCTGGACAACTTGGTGAGACCTCATCTCCACAATAAATAAAAAATTAGCCGAGTGTGGTAACGCACACCTGTAGTTCCAGCTACTTGGAAGGTTGAGGCAGAAGGATCGCCGGAGCCCAGCAGGTCGAGGCTGCAGTGGCCGGGAGCAGCCACTGCACTCCAGTCTGGGTGACAGAGTGAGACTCCAACTCAAAAAAAACCAACTTCTACTTATCAAAAGGAGTAAAAGGCATGTCAAGCAATACTTTTACTTATCCTACCCCTTCTTCCTATTCCTGTGCCTGCAGAGTCATAAGCCCCGAAAAGTCACTCCACCATAAAAGCAATAAGAACACTGGCAAAAAATCATTCTTTTCAGAACTATTAACATTATTTTTCAGGAACTCTTGGAATAATCTGAGGTCCAGGAAAATGACCAAACCTTGGTAAGAATAGTGACTTCTGTGGCATTTTATTTGCCCTTTCCTCATCCTCCTCCCCCAGTTCCACAATAGCACTGAGAACCCAATAACTCCTCAATCACAGTAACAAACAGCAGCCCGGCAGCCACTGGAAGGAACAAAACATGCTTGGAGCTTCACTAAAACATTACTCTTAGACAAATGTCATAACTTTATATGTCTGACACTCCCTGAAAACCCCCACTTTATGACTTATTTTTATTTTACCTAACTCAGACCCCATTCAGCACTTTCCCCAGGAGCACCTGTTGAAAACAATCAGTCATGAATTTTTCACACTATAGTTTCTTGAGGTTGGGACAACAACAGGGCAAAGAAGAAAATAAGAAAAAACTTAAAAGAAAGAGCTGGGGAATAAGCTGTTCACTTATGGTGCTTGGAAAAGTTTTGACACATTCCTAAAGCTTTAGGATACCATGTACATGTTTAAGACTATACACATGCTCAGGACAAATCCAAGAAGGCCCTAATGTCACATCTTTGGCTAACTTGAAGGTTTTACACAAGCAGGAAGTAAAGGATAAGGCAAAGTTGTAAACCATATGCCTGAGTGTTGAGGATATCCTCCACCATTCACACAGAGCATAATGACAAAGTTGGGGGACTTCTTGAACCCAGGTATTTAAGAAAATCTCCATCTAGTTATCAGATCATTAGATGACTACCAAGCTAACCAGAGACCTTAGTAACCATACATAACACAGAAAACAGACTTTACAAAATTAGTCCACAAACAAACTGCTATGACAACAGTATCAGCAATCAGCAACATCAACAAACATGGAACGAGATGAGAGAAAATATGATTTTTCAGAGTTGTCAAATCACATTATTTAAAATGTCCTGTTTTAAACAAAATTTTGTAAGATGTGCAAGGAAACAAGAAAGCATCATCCATACACAGAAAAAATATAGCAAATAGAAACTTTCCCTGTGGAAGATCGGGCATTTGAAAAATTAAATCTCCTATATGAAAAATGTTTAAAGAACTTTTAAAATACATACTTTATTTTAAAGATGGGTACAATTCAGGATTAGGTACAAGTGGACCTCATACAGGTAAAGTTTGGGCCTCCCTCTGGTCCCCACATTGCCTGGTTTGAGATCAGGTACGCTTATTGATGTGTACCCAGCCCCGCAATATCCCACTATTGCCAATCACTTTCTTATAGTATTATGGTCAGTGTTCAGGACCCACGTATGAGTGAGAACATATGGCACTCTGTTCTTTGTTTCTATGATAGATCACTGGGTATTATTGACTCTAAATCCATCCAAGTTGCTGTGAAGTCCATATGTCTGTCCTTTTTTATGTCTGCATAATATTGCCTCGTGTATATGTACCACATTTCTAAAAATCCTGTCCAGTTTTCATTGGTAGCATGGTTGGTTCCATGTTTTTGCTATTGTGAATAGTACTGCAATAAACATGCATGTACAGGTATCTTTTTTGTAGAATGATTTGAGTTCCTCTACGTGTATTCCCAGTAGAGGGATTGCTGGTCATATGGGAGGTAAATTTCTAGTTCCTTTAGAAATTGTCACATTGTTTTCCATAGAGGTTGAACTAGTTTGCATTCCTACCAGCAGTGTAGAGGCATTCCCTTTTCTCTGCATCCTCACCAGCATCTGTTGTCGTGTGTTTTATTAATGATGGCTTCTCTTACTGGGGTTAGGTAGTATCGCAATGTGGTTTTGATTTGTATTTCTCTGATGATTAGTGAGGCTGAGCACTTTTTCACGTGTCTGTTGGTTGCCCATATATCTTATTTTGAGAAGTGTCTATTAATGTCTTTTGCCCACTTTTTAATGGGCTGTTTGTTTTTTCCTTTTGGCATGTTTGTATTCCTTGCAGACCCTAGATGATAGACCTTTGTCAGATATACAGGTCAAATATTTTTTCCCATTCTGTGGGTTGTCTCTTACTCTCTTGATGGTTTCTTTTGTTTTGCAGAAGTTGTTCAGTTTAATGAGGTCCCACTTGTCTATCTTATCTCTTATGGCATGGACATCTGGGGTTCTGATCAGGAATTAGTTGCCTACTCCAATTTCAGTAAGGATGTCACCTGCGTTTCTAAGAGTCTTATAGTTTGAGGCTTTATGTTTTGGTCTTTGATCCATTTAGAGTTGATTTTTGTGTATGGTGATAGGTAGGGGTCCTGTTTCAATCTTCTGCATGTGGTCAGCCAGTTTTCCCAGTACCATTTACTGAATAGGTTCTCCTCACTCCAATGGTTGTTGGTGGAGACTTTGTCAAAGATGAGTTGGTTGAGAAATTGAGGTTTTGCTTCTGGAATCTCTATCCTGTTCCATTGGTTCATATTCCTGTTTTTGTACCAATATCAGGTTGTTTTGATTATTGTAGCCATATAGTAAAGTTTAAAGTCTGGAAGTGTGATACCTCCCACTTTGTTTCTTTTGCTAAGAATTGTTTTGGCTATTTGTGGTTGTTTATGTTTCCATGTGAATTTTCGTATTGTCATTTCCAGATCTGAGAAGAATGATGTTGATAATCTAATGGGTATTGTATTGAATCTGTAGATTGCCTTGAGTAGAACGAACATCTTAACAATACTGATTCTTCCAATCCATGAGCATGGAATATTGTTCCGTTTGTTTGTGTCTTCTGGGATTTCCTAAAGCAATGTGTTGTAGTTTTCACTGTAAAGGTCTTTCACTTCTCTGGTTAGGAAGATGCTGAGGTATTTCATTTATTGTGTGGCTATTGTGAATGGGATTATGCTTTTTATTTGGTTCTCTCCCTGTTTGTTGTTGGTGTATACAATGTGACAGTCTTTTGCACATTTATTTTGTATCCCAAGACTTTGCCAAAGTTCTTTATTAGTGCAAGGAGGTTTTTGACAGACTCTCTTAGATTTTTGAGGTATAGAATCATATTTGCAGCAAAGAGAGAGAACTTAACTTTCTCTTTTCCTATTTGGATACCCCTCATTTCCTTCTCTTGTCTAATTACTCTAGCTAGGACTTCCAACACAATGTTGAACAGGAGGGGAGAGAGTGGGCAGCCTTGTCTTGTTCTGATTTTCAGGGGAAGAAACAAAAAACAAAAACAAAACAAAACAAAAAGTCTAAAAAACACTCTGAGAGCAATGTCTTACCAAATAGAGAACATCAGTAAGGAGACAGAAAATATTTAAAATGAGCCCATAGAAATTAGAAATTCTGGAATTGAAAGTACCATAACTGAAGTAAAAATTCACTATAGGAACTTTACAGCAGATTTAAATGCAGTTTAAAGAATCAGTATACTTAAAGATAAGTTAACTAAAATTGTCCAATTTGAGAAACAAACAAACAAAAAAGAATGAAGAAAAAGAAACAGATCCTCAGAAACTTGTAGGACACCAATTAAGCATTTGAGCATATTCATAAGAAATATCTTAGAAGTTGAAGAGAGAGAGAAATGGGCAAACAGAATATTTAAAGAAATGATAGAAAATGTCTAATCTTGAGGGGAGAAAAAAATTAGATGTTCAAGAAGCTCAACAAACTTCAAGTAAGAAAACTAAAAAAGCTGCACATCTAGAAATGTCATAGTCAAACTGTTAAAAGTGAAAAAATGAAAAATCTTGAAAGCAGCAAGAGAAAAATGAATCATCACATGCAAGGCATTCTTAATAAAATAAAAAAACATGGAGACTCAAAGAAAGGTAGTGGTATGACACATAATCAATGCTGAAAGAATAAAACTGTCAATCAAGAATTCTATTCCCAGCACAACCATCTATCAAAATGCAGAAGAAAGAACTTCTAACAAGGACTCTTCACAAACACAAACCAAAAGGTCTATAAATATTCCTAATAAGCTCCAAAAATTATTTTGGACATCAGAAAAGCATAAAGTCCACAATAAAATTTGATTTCATAAAAAGAGAACACTAAATGTTGACAAGAACATAGAACAACCATAAATTTCATATACTGTTGGTTGAAATGTGCAATGGAAAACTATTTGACAGTTTCTATTATGGTTAAACACAAATATGCAACAGGAGCCAGCTATCTCACTTTTATATATTTACACAAATATATAAAAACATACTTAAATGTTCATAGCAGATTTATTCATATTCGCTGAATATTTGTTAGAAGAATTAACATTGTCAAGATGTCCATCCTACCCAAGGCAATCTACAGATTCAATGCAATATTCATAAAATTACTAATATCATTTTTCACAGAACTGGAAATGACAATACAGAAATTCCTCTGGAAAAAAGAGCACAAATAATGAAAACAATCCTCAGCAAAAGTAACAAAGCAGAATACATCACACATCCAGACTTTAAACTTTATTTCAAGAGTAGACAGCATGGTATTAGTACAGGAATAGGCACATAGACTAGTGGAACAGGACAGGAATTCTGGAAGTAAAAACATGGTCCTTCAATCAACTCTTCTTTGTCAAAGTCATCAATAACAATAACTGGGAAAAGGAGACCATATTTAACAAATGATGCTTGGAAAACTGGCTATGCAAAAGAATGAAGCTAGACCCCTACCTATCACCATATACAGAAATCAACTCCAGGTGGATGAAAGACCTAAACATAAAACCTCAAACTACAAGAATCCAAGAAGAAAACATAGGAAACATCCTTACGTACATCAGAGTAGGCAACAAATTCATGACCAAGTCCCCAAAAGTAAATGCTACAAAAGCTAAGATAACTAGGCAGGACCTCATCAAACTGAAAAGCTTTTGCACAGCAAAAGAAACCATCAAGAGAGTAAAGAGACAACCAACAGAATGGGAAAAATATTTGCAAGTTATGTATCTGACAAAGGCTTAACATCCAGGATCTACAAAGAACTCGAATGAAGTGAAAGGAAAAAAACAAACAACACCATTAAAATGTGGGCAAAGGACATGAACAGACACTTCTCAAAGCATCCAATAGACACATGAAAAAATGCTCAGCAAATCAAAACCGCAATAAGATACCACCTAACTCCAATAAGGATGGCTATCGTTAATAAGTCAAAAAGCAACAGGTGCTGGCGAGGCTGCAGAAAAAAGGAACAATTCTAACTGTTGGTGAGAATGTAAACTAGTTCAACCTCTATGGAAAGTAGTGTGGTGATTTCTAAAAGAACCAAAAATTGATCTTCCATACAATTCAGCTTGCCTCTCCTAGGAATATACCTGAAGAAACATAAATCACTCTACCAAAAACACACCTGCACACATATTTTATTACCATACTATTAACAATAGCAAAAACATGGAACCAACCCTGTTGCCCATCAAAAGTGAACTGTAAAGAAAATGTGGTACATATACATGATGGACTATTACATGGCCATAAAGAAGAACAAAATCATAGCCTTTACAGCAACTTGGATGCAGTTGGAGACCATCATACTAAGTGAACTACCACAGAAACAAAGAACTGAATACCGCATGTTCTCACTCATAAGCAGGCCCTAAACACTAGTCAGCACAACAGTGGGATCGGCAGTCACCGGGTACTGCTAGCGGAGGGAAGGAAGGAGGAGGAAGGGGGGCAGTTGACAACACTATGGATGCCTGTTCCACTACCAAGGGAGTGAGGCCAGCTTGGAGCCCAAACTTCACCCGCATGTAGCCTACTTAAGTAGCTAATCCTCACTTGTACCCCACAACTCTAAAATAATTTTTTTAAGAAAAAAGAAAACAACTCAAATATCCATCAACAGGAGAATTAATTTTAAAAACTATGGTATATTCATTCAATGAAATACTACTCAGGAATAGAAAAGAAAAAACTACAGATACTTCCAACAACATAAATGAATCTCAGAAACATTTTGAGTGAGGGAAATGGGACACAATAAAGAACATATTGTATATGTTTTTCTATATACGGTCCTAGAACAGGCAAAACTAACCTATTATAGTAGAAATCAGAACAGTGAATGCTGGGTGGAGGGGACACACTTGATTGGGAAGGTATACATGTTAATTCTCTGGGGTGATGAAACTGTTCTATATCTTGATAGATGTGTGAGCTATCCAGTTGTAAACATTTGTCAAAACTCACTTATTTGTATTTAAGTATACCTGAACAAAAATTATAAATAAAAATAATAAGGCATGTAAATTGTTAGACAGAAGAGTAAATATATTTTAAATGATAGCTATTATTATTAAACCATGGAGGTCAGTATCCATGAATATAATTTGTTTCTTATTTCTGTGATACTCAATGTGATCAGTCAATAAAATATGAAACAAGGAATAAAGAGAAACCTTCAAGATCAAGACTAAAACAATAAAAAGTTTGTAAACACAAGCCCACAAAACAACCATTTTGAAGTCCATCTATTTTTTTAGCTAACATATACTGCATTTCTACTGTGCACCAAGCATATCATTCTATTAAAACTCAGATCCACACTAGTTATATATATAGTAGGACTGCCACACAGATTAGCAAATATTCAGAAGCATTTTTATTTGTTGAAGAATAGTGCCTATTTACTATCTCATTATATTGCCAAGATCAAGGTCTGTTTATAACACAATTCAATAGTGTCCCCTTTTAGGGCTTTTTAAATCAAAGGTACAAACCACAAGGGTTTTTTTCTTTGCTGTGACTTTTCACTTCTTGTTCTCTAAAGACATTAAAATAGCTATACAGATGAAATATTATGCAGACGCCAAGGGGAAATATAAGGTTCACCCTTTAGTTCCTGTTAAAACACCACAGAGTTTACTGTGAAGAGGACATTAAAAATGGGGAGGGGGGTGTTTGGGGGATACTAAAAATAGTAAAACACCTTTATTTTAAACAATCTCCACCTGATAACTAGTCCTAGTTATTGGCCTTTCAGAGATAATTATTACAGTAGGTTAATGTGAAGTTTCAACTTTTTAAATTATGAATGAGAAAGAGTTTTAGTTTCCAACAACTATTTCCCTAATTGTGCTATGTGAAATTGCTCCTTCCTACTAGGAAATGTCTTCCCTAATAGTCTGATTTGATTTCTATCGGCCAATCCTGTTCATTTTGTTAATTTCATTCTCATTTCGGATTCAAAGCTCCTCTCCTCCTCTAGGCTTGTAGCATAAGTGGCTTTGAGTTGGAGCAAGGGGAGGGAGGTCCGTTTATCATATGCACCTGTTATTCATTCATCCTGTTATGAGTCCTCTGATGTTGAGAAGAAAGGAAGGAGAGGAAAAAGACAGTGTCCTCAACTGATTGGATAAGGTTGGCAGCAGCACTGGCCTTGACTAGTCATAAGGGCAAGCTGACCGTCTTGGACTGATGAAAGCTGTGGCATGCTCTACTGACTATGACCGTATTCCACACAGCCCTCTCTGCATGAACTATCCCGACCAAGATCTTGTCAGATCTTCCAGTTGATCCTAGGATGGTAGCATCATGATACATTCTTCTATTATATAGGGTATTGTTTTGTCTCCAACTCTCCCAAAATTGTGATGATACTAATAAGACTGGACTTCCAACCCCAAAAGTTCAACTATCTGAACCTGACAGCAGTGTAGGATCAATTTTCCAAACTTTGTGGAAACCAAGAACTTGAGGTAACCCCAACTTGTGCCCCATTTCTGCCTGGCAGTCCCCAGCCAAGATGTCTCTTTATAATTTATTTCCTTCTCCTAAATAGCCAGGTGGTCAAGCCCAGTAATTAAGTGTATGTCCTAATGGAGGGTTGAAATGTCTGTAGTGCCTTCTTGCAGACACCCATAACTTTTATTATTATTCTCTTTGAGCCTCTCACCTTTCTGGTAGTGGCAGACTAGAGTGAGAGAAACAACTGAACTTTCCTTCCTAACATTGTACTCCAAATAGAGCAACATCTCTTTCATCCCCCCTTATACTGATTTTCAGGAGTAGAAGGGGAGGCTTTGGTATTATCAGAAATAATTTTCTGATCTCAACCCTCCCAATAGGTGTTTGGCCGCCTTAACTACTGGCAGGACTGTAACCTTAGACTGTGGGACACTTAGATCAGCCTTGGAACTTGGCTATAATTCTAAGATAACAAGAAAACTCTTATTCAATAAGTGTATTTAGAAAAAGGAAAATGAGTTTCAGAATCAGATTTTTAGGCATTCAATATGTTTGTTCTATATATACTGTTCCAAGCTCAAACTAATTGCTGGTTGTATAGAAGTAAGCAAAACACATATGCTCCATCTTCTTGTTGAGCTTATAATCCCAGGGGAAAAAACAATAATAAATAAGTAAACAAATGCAGGAATTATTGCTAATAGATATAACCGCTATTATAAATGGGGAAATGGGGAAATAGATATAACTGCTATAAAGGGGGAAAAAAGAATGTGGTAGAGAATGGCAATCGCATTGATTAGGGAAGGATGCTATGAGGAGGTGACAGAAACAGGATTTAAAGTGAACTGGAGTGGAGGCCTCGCTCTCTTACTTATTAAATTTATGGTCTATCTACTACTTAATGTCTCTTAGCATCTATTTCTTCATCTGTAAACAGGAAAAAAATTTACATCACAGGGAGTTGTTGTGAAGATGCAATTCAATAAGAATGTTAAAGATACCTTTTTCCTAGAACACAGAAAAGGTTTCAAAAAAGGCATCTATTATAATTAAATAGAGGACTAGCATTGTAATGTAGAAGGACAGAGAGCCAAATTCAACACATTAACTTTATGACTTGGAGCAGGTTACTTCAAGCCTTTTCTTCCTCAACTGTAAAAGAGAGAAGATAATATCTTACAGAATATATGAGGCTATAAACTGCCTTGTATAATAAAAAAACATTTGTTTGTAAGGCTCCAGTGTACTTGATGTGATAAAATAATGAATATACACTCAAGCAGAGGTGAATTTACCATGAAACTAATGAGGCTTAAACTTGAGGGCCTCTCACATTTACAGGTCATCATGAGTACTGAAAGTCGCAGAGTTCTGCGTGTGGAAGAGGAAGAGAGGATGCAGTCAGGAGGTATTTCTATGTAAACATTTCTGATATATTATCTAAAGCAATCTCAGAAAGAAAGGGGCTAAATCTCAAAGATTCCACTCACCTTAATAACTACAAGGAAAATGTCCATCTTGAATACTGGCACTAAGTGATAGAAAAAAAATCCTTTCCAAGATATTTCACTACATACTAGCCTTTACATGGTTTTGTTCCCTAGGTTGTCCAAAATACTTCAGTTCAAATATTAAGCACAAAGTAGTTATGGGTTGATAAGTTTCCCTGAACACCTAAGAAGCAAATACAAATCCTCCCTAGAGAAATGAGTTTTCAACCCAGATCTCAAAGAATTCCAGAAAAGTACCAAGACACATAAAATTTCCATCAAAAATCACAAACATGGGAGAATAAAAAAGAACCAATACTCATTGGTTCTCAGTCAGCGAAAACTCTAGGAAACTAAAATTACCATGAATAGAATATAAAATAAGTATGCTTAATGTGTCTAAAGAAATAAACAGTGGGGTTAAACTAACACTAAAGAATAAGAGTCAATAAACAAATACTTTTAAAAGAACAAAAATAAATTTTAATCAGAACAACTATAATTAGAAGTAATTAATAACTGGATATAATAGCAGACAGAAGCAGCAGAAAAGAAAAATTAGTAAACTATAATGTAGATCTAAAGTAATTATGACAATATGAAAAGACATAGAGGCCAAGCTTCATGGCTCAGCCTGTAATCCCAGCAATTTGGAAGGCCTAGAAGAGTGGATTGTCTGAGCCTGCAGGTTTGAGACCCACCTGGGTAACTTGGCGAGACCTTGTCTCTACAATAAAATAATTAGCTGGGTGTGGTAGCGCATGCCTGTAATTCCAGCTACTTGGAAGGCTGAGGTGGAAGGATCACTGGAGCCCAGCAGGTCGACACTGGGGTGGCCGTGAGCATGCCACTGCACCCCAGTCTGGGTGACAGAGTGAGATTCCAACTCAAAAAAAAAAGACATAGAGAAGAGGGGGAAAGTAAATCTAATACATCTGTTAGGTATTCCAAAGGGGAATAGAAAGAATTGGAGAGAGAAGTGGGCAAAGGCAATATCTAAAGACACATTAGAAAGCCATTAAACTCCCCCCAAAAAGGAAAGCTATGCACATGCAATGGAAGACTCAGTATTTTGAAGACATCAATTCTCCCCTGAATGATTTATGAATCCATAAAATTTTAATCAAATTTCCCGTAGGCTTTTGGGTAAACTTGACAAGCTAATTCTAAAATGTATGCAGAACAACAAAGAACAAAAGAAGCCAAGACTCCTATGGAAAAAAATGTTGGAAGCAGAGCTAGCATTAACAGTTATCAAAACTTGTTATAAAACATTAGAAATTAATACAGTGTGGTAGTGAGAACAAATCAATCAATGAAGCTAAAAAAGAGACTCAGAAACAGACCAAAACTATACAGAAACGTGACTTATGACAGAACTGGCATTGCAGAATAGTGAGGAAAGATGCATTTTTCAATAAATGTTCTCAAAATAATTGTTCATTCTTATGGAAAAAGTAAAATTGTATCTACCTGAAAATACACATAAATTTATTCCAGGTACATTAAAGACAGAAATGTGAAATACAAAACTATGTAATTTTAGAAGATAATAAGGAAAGATATCTTTTTGATTCAAAGTGGATGGAAGTATTTAATAAAATAGACACATACCAAAACAAAACAAAACAAAAAACAGAAATTCTGAAAGGAAAAAAATTATAAATTTAATTAAACTAAGTAATTGTGTTCATCAAAAACACTGTGAAGAAAGAGAAAAGACAAGCCACAAAATGAAAGATATTTTCTGAAATATAATTGATAAAGGATTAATACATATCAATAAGAAAAAGATAAACAACTCCCTCCAAAAAAAGTGGGGCCAAAGATTTGAACAGACAGTTTACTGAAGGAGAAACCCAAATAAAGGGGGAAAAAGTGAAAGCATGCTCAAATTCATTAGAGAAATGGAAATCATCCCCATCTCCTCCCTCCTCCCCCACCCTTTCTTCCCCTCTGCCCTCTCCACCATTCCTCCCTCTGCCACTCTAACCCAATACACAGACAAAAGTTTTAAAATGTGACAATATTACCCCTTGGAAAGATGAAGAACTTATGCATTGTTACAAGGAGTACAATATGGCTCATTACCATGGAAAACAACTTGGTGTTATGTAGGAATGTTGAAGGCGCACACAGCACAGCAATTGCACTCCAAAATACACTCTAAATCATCTCTGGCACATACAGCAAGATGATGTTAAAAATATCATATCAACACTGTTTAATATAGAAAATATGGAAGCAGCTCAAATGTCTGAAAATTGAAAGCAGAATAAATACATTGCAATATATTTCTACAATAAAATAATGCTCTATAGCAATGAAAATAAATGAGCTACAGTTCTATAGAACAAAATAGATGAAACTCAAGAACACAGTGGTGACTAAAAAGTGTCCATTGTAACTGGGTGCAGTGGCTCAAGCCTGTGATCCCAGCACTTTGGGAAGCCGAGGTGAGAGGACTGCCTGAGGCCGCGGGTTGGAGACCAGCCTGGGAAACATGGTGAGAACTCATCTCTACAATAAAAAATCAAAAAATTAGCCAGGTGTGATAGCATGTGCCTGTAGTTCCAGCCACTTGGAAGGCTGAGGCAGAAGGATCACCAGAGCCCAGCATGTCAACACTGGGGTGGCAGTGAGCATGCCACTACACTCCAACCTGAGTGACAGAGTGAGACTCCAACTCAAAAAAAAAAAAAAAAAAAAAAAAAAAGAAGTGTCCATCACAGGTTATTGTATTTCACGTAAACAGCAATAACAATACAAACAGAACTCTAACATATCTCCCTGAGAGGTGACATGGCATAGAGATTAAGAGCACACCATCTGCAGTCAGCCTGCCTGAGTTGGAATTCCAGTACACTTACTAACTATACAATCGGACAGTTATTTTATCTCTATATACCTCAGTTTTCTCATCTACAAAATGGGGATACTAGTCTACCTACTTCTGAGGATTGCTTTAGCATTAAATGACTATATGACACCTGTAAGTGTCTGGCAAACATAAATTACTACATAAAAGTTTTATGCTGCTATCATCATTAAAGATATAAATATTTGGTGAAATAGTAATAAAAAGCAAGGGAATAATAAGCACAATTTTCAGGTATGCTGGGTAGATACGGGATGAATTAAGGAAGATACAGAGGTGTACTTCAGAGGTTATGGTAATATCCTTTGTTACTAAAATGAGTAATGAATACTCAGATATTTGTTGTATTACTATTCTGTATAATTTATGCATATAAATGTTTTGTTGTACATTATTATATATTCTGTTTTGAATAAAAATATTTTTAAGCCTTGTAAAATTAGAAACAGAAAAAAGAGATGTGTTTTCAGTTAAGTTACTACTGTCCACTCAAAGTTGTCACCCTAGAAAATGTAGGCTACATCCCTCTCAATAACAAATAAAATATGGAGATTATAGTATCTTGTTTGAAACATTGGAGATTCCTTTTTTGGAAATGCCTTTGGAACCTGCAGGTATTCTTTTGGACATTCTGAATGCTGACAGTCCTCATTTTTTGAGGACAGATTTCATTTTATTCAGATAGCAACATGTTATTTAAAACTAAGTTTGATGGATGAGACAGGTGATTTAGCTGTATGATAAATAATAGAGATGATGGTACATTTTAGAAAACAGTTTCTCAAAGTAATTCCAAAGAATAATAGTCTTTTGGAGTTATCAAAGTAACCAAATCCAAGCTTCCTCCCAACTCAGCAACTAGTTTTTCCAAGAACCCTGACAAATGGTCAGCCAACTTCAGCTTGGAATTT
Organism: Tarsius wallacei; assembly: GCA_963574415.1. Classification (NCBI taxonomy): domain Eukaryota; kingdom Metazoa; phylum Chordata; class Mammalia; order Primates; family Tarsiidae; genus Tarsius; species Tarsius wallacei. Next base: position 30,356 of record CAUYQG010156381.1, read on the forward strand.
CTAAGAAAAACAAATCTAGACAAAACACCCTGGAGCAAAGTGGTGATGAGCTGTAATACCCATTCATCTAATTGCCACAGTTTCTAAATGTGTCATCTTTATGTTGGTTAATACTTGGCTACTGTTCCAGTCTACAGATATCTAAATTGGGTTTCTATCATCATGTGTATTAGCTCTCTTTCCCAGAGGAGAGTAAGAGCAAGCTGATAAGCTGATTAGTGTTCAAGGATGATTCACCTGTCACGACTAAAAGTAGCAATCAGAATATGACCAACTGCAGAATCCCTGTTCAAATAGATCTCTGCCTCCATCTTGGAATTAATTAATAATATTCACATGGGGTGAAGTGGAGTGGGATTGAACCACCTGTGATTTGGCCTAATTTTAGCCTATCTCTGTTTCTACATTGACCATAGGGAAATCATGAAAAATTATCAGATGTATTGCTGAAATCTAGATACAAGTTGTATATGGAATTTTCCCGATTTGCAACTATAGTAACCCCATCAAATAATTGAAATGACTACATATCTTTATTTTAGAGAACTCTTTGTGACCACTATTTCCTTGTCTAAGTCTAACTCAAAAGTGGTTTAAGTATTCTTAGGGAAGTTTAAGTACTCTTAGGGGAATTTTGTAGAGGGCTGCCATTAGACTTATTAAGCTATAAGTTCATCTGCCCAATTTTAAATGAGAATATTTTCTTATCACCAGTCTTCCAGAAACAATCCCATTTTCAGTATTTCTGAGACATTATTGGCCCATGGTCCTATGATCAAATTTACAGATTCTCTCACTGTCTGTCGTATAATTTATTTGAATGTGGAAACCTTCACTCCTCAAAGAAAGTAGGTTCTTTTAAAATAGGTTCTTTCTGATCTTGGATTATTTTCCATGACCAATATTTATTCCTTCCAGTTTTAAGATAATTCCCCTTAATGAAATTATCTAAACCAATATTGGACAAAATATATGTCATTTATAATCTAAAACTGTAACATTACTGAAATTATCTAAGCCAATATTAGGCAAAAATTTATGTCATTTATAATCTAAAATCGTAACATTATTTTCCTTTAGGGTTCTTTTAAGGGTATAAAAATGTTTTTTTTTTTAAATCCAATACGTACCTGCTTTTAAAGATATACTTTAAACAATGCAGACTCCCCTAAGGCAATTGCCATCTTTAAAAAGTGTGAGTGCCCATAAGTGATGCATTTAAATTTTTCTTCTATTTCTTTACACCTGCTTTTAGACATCTACCCTAAAGAGAGGGCAGCAACATATTCAGCAGAAAAAGAGAGATAGAGAAGTGGGAAAGTGCAAGAGAAGCAGAGCGGAGAGAGAGAAGGAAGACACGGATTGCCCAGATGCCATGGTAGGCCTTGGTTCATCCCACTGGAGAAGAACAGGAAGCTGGGGCATCCCACACCTTTACAAGTTGGTCCTGAACAAAATCCTTCTTTTCTTTTTTTCTTTTACCATTTTATTTCAATCTGCCCCAACCATATCAATAAGACATCTTATAGAAATTAAGTGTTATCTATAAAAATTATCCCCTACTTAGAAACAAATTAGCTCCCCATTCTCTCCAACATGAAATCCATCATCCTCAACCTAGATGTTGGGTTTCCCCACCCAGCACCCCCCTGCCACCATTTATGTATTCATTCACTCTACCTCATGCATCCACGTGTGGTCTTTCTATCAGTTGAAGTAGAGTGCTCCTTTCTGTGTCTTCACTAAAGTAGGAATCCTTCCACCTGAAATGACTTTGCCTTCACTTTCTAGCTGATCACATTATCACCATCCCTCCTTTCTTATCAGAAAATAAAACTAGCCACCATAAAAATGGCTACAACTGAGCCTAAGATAAGTGGCCTGGTGTTTGAGATTCTGATTCTAATGGTGTCAGTAGAGCCCAGGTCTTGATATGTGGACAGCCTCCCTGGGGAATTTGAATGTGCAGCCATGGCTAAAGTTGCTGTGAGATTGTCTCAGCCAAGCCTAGGAAGCATTCTCTTAATAAGGAGTCATCCGCAGACATACCCAATTAGCAGCTCTGGAGCCTAGGTGTTTGTATTATGAAATGGTGCCTGCCAAGCATAGATGGAAAGCTGATGGCCTCAACAATCTAATCTGATGGTGAAGCCAGGTGGACAGTACAAGACCCACTCCCTCTTTCCTTCCTATCTTCAAAATCTCTTAAAGTTCAGGAATACTGTTCCTTTTAACATCATCCAAAACACCGATTGGATGTTATATGGTACCCGTCAGAGTCATCATTAAAGTCCCAGCTTCACTTAGGGTGGTGCCATGACATACACCCAGCAGAGTAAGAAAGTGTTAGCACACACAGCAGTGCCCTGTCGTGTGCAGGAAAATAATAAAGAGTGTGCAAAGCAGCAAGGAAGAACATATGATACTCAGAAATACTATGCTCCCTGAAGACCAAACACATGACCATAACAGAATCCCAAACTTAATGGTATTGTTAGTCTTCAGGGAGCATGGAAAAGGGGGTGAATTCTGTCTAGAAAAGGGAAGTAGGAACAGCTTCACAGAGGAGATGGTATTTGAGCTCAGCCTAAGAAGAATTTTACGAGAGAAGAAGTAGGTTCAAAGCTTGCTGTGCAGAGGGGAAAGCATAGCAAAGTCCCAGGGCTGTGACAGTGAATGTCTTGTGCTGGTTACAAAAAGTCACCCACTGTGGCTAAAATGTAGGGAGTGTGAAGGAAAGAAACAGAGCAGGAAGCCAGATGGCTGAAAGCAGGTGTTTGAAGCTCTGAATGACTTATTAAGGAGGTCACAAAGGGAATCACCAAAGCTTTTGTATAAGAGATCCCATTAACACTCTGGTCTCTGTGAAATCCTTCTTATTCACAACTTTCATAGAACCACAATAGAACACTCAATGGTTCTCTGGAAATCATGGAACATTCTTACAACTGTCTTATTATAATTATGTAGCATCTTCAGACGATCTCAACATTCATGGAAAGGTTCATTATCAGAATAAAAACTGCAAGAAAGGCTTTTAAATGACTGTAAAAATTTCCTAGGACAAGCTTGCAGACTGTTCAAGCTCATGATCAGTCCCAACAGATACCCCTGCCTGCTATCAGATGCCGTTGCTATAACAACCTGCCACTCACTTCTACTTTACACCAGTAACTGAAGACAGCTGGATCCAGAATAGGTTAACTCAAACATAAAGTGAAAGATGCCAGTGGAGGAAAGCTCAGCAGGGAGGTAATTAAAAATGAAATCACTTTTTTCTTAATGATCTTTAAAAGCAAATAACAATGTAGACCTCTTAAACACATGCAGGGTGTGTTGAAAGACTGAAAGATACACCAAGAGGAAACATGTCATCACTGACCAAGAAAGGCTCTCTCCTCAGAATCTCTCCAAATCTCATCTCCACTTCCACCTTCTCTGCAAAAAGACCTTCCATCCAAATTCCCCAAGATCAAGGTATTTGAACACTTACGCCTCGTATTTAAACATTTCACAGTACCATTATGGACCTATTCCTTTGCCTCTACTTCTGAGAAAAATGGCAACGAGCTCTATGGCCTAGTCTAAGCAAAATTTTTCATCAAATAATGCTTTTACTGCATTCTGACCTAATTATTGCAGAGCCTGGTATCAACATCCTTTTGCTTACTACTAACTTACTTTTTCCTTCCAGACTGGCTTGTAACTTTTCCTATGGAACTTGTCCTAATCTACTTGTACCACAAGGTCAGTTCACTGTTCTGACCCTTCCTTGTAGATTATAGAACAGGGGAAGGGACTGTGTTTTATTTTGGACCACAGAGTGAGCAGCACGTAGAAGGTGCCCAATAAAACTTGTTAATGTTAAGGAAACAGCATGAAGAAATTTTGTCCTGTACTCTGGAAAATGTCAAAAGCATGGCTTTCTTCAACGTGGTGATTCAGAGCTTGTGGCATGGGGGAGGCCCTATTATTTAATCGTGAACAGAAATGGCTCTGATGCACCTTTTTTTTTGGCTCTCAAGAAGTAAAAGGAATTTTCTATTTGACTTAGAAGAAACTAGAACTCTAAAATGAGTAGTTGGGATTTTGGCTACAGGGAGCAGTTCTCAGGAAAATAAAAATGAAATAAAATCGAAGAGTAGATAAGTACACTTTAAGTGACATCAGCATTTTATACAACACTATGGAACTTCTTACAAAGCTATTTGTTCATTTACTACTAAGTGTGGGTAGCACTCAGTAATATGTACACTGCGCGTGTGTATGTGTGTATACCCATATGGAAATATATTTGATTTTTACTTTGATTTTAATTTTCAGTGCTTTATGTAGATATTTAGAAATATTAAGTTAAATTGCCATAAAAAAATGAATGAAAATAGGAATATTCTGTGGTGTGGGAAGTGAGACATAGGGAAGAAAATAAAGAAGTCCTAATAAGGGGTTCGTGCTTCCCACATCCCCACCAAGTCTCTCACATAAAGCCCCAATGACTGTTCCTGGCTGAGAACTCTTTCACATTTATTTATCACACTGTTTCTACATACACCACCTCCAATCAATTTAAACTACCTCCTAGATTCCTTGTTGCAGATTACACTGTCCACTCAGTGAAAGTAGATACCAGTGGCCATGTTCTCTTCTACCAGGACACAAGGTGTGCTTTTTGGAATTGCTTTCTCAGAATGTGCTTAGAATGTTGTCCCACCTGGAAGGAGTGTTTATTTGTCTTGGTAACTATTACCAGCCTCCATAACTATTACCAGCAGACTCAAAGTCTGCTTTCTAATGACTGGAGTATATTCCACTGCTTGGATATACTGTAATTCAGAAATGAATTTATCCACTATCCAAATTCAGGGGGCCCGCCACACTGTATTCCACATGAAAGGCAGACTCTGGGGTTGTGCCAGGCCCTGTACTACATTGTTTCTAATCTTGCTACAAACAATCCTGCAATGAGTATCTTTGTAAGTAAGACCTTATGTGTGTGTACTAGTAACTTATGTGTAGAATAAAACACTAGAAGTGAATTGATTAATTAATTGGTCTCTCTAAATGACATCATCTTCTACCTACCTTCCAAATCCAGGAACTTGGGAGTCAGCCTCAACATCCTACACCTTCCTCTTCCTCACCTCCAGTCATCAAGTCCTGCTGATACTTTCTCAAATCTATCCTGCCTCCCCACCACCCGCACCCTCACCCTGGACTGGGTCACCATTTCTCCTTTCTTAAACTACTGCCAGACTCTCCTAAGTGGTCTTCCTGCCCTCTACCTGCTTACTACCCAGCCTATCCTCTACAGGGTCACAAGTGTAACTACTTCAAAATGGAAACCTACACACTGTAACATTCCTGCTTAAAACCACTCAATGCTTCCCTTTCCCTAAGGTAAGTCCAAACTCCTGAGCACAGCCTACCAAGCCTCCACAATCTAGCCATTGCTGTCCTGTCCATTTCTTACCCTCTTACATGCCCACTCTGTGCTCTGGCCACAGTTAACCTTTCATGTCCTCAATGGAGTATGCCCGGAATGCTAACTCCTGCTAATTCCAACCCTCCATCAAGCCAGCCATGGCTTCATCCTCAGCCTCAGTTTAGATGTATGGCATAGTAAGTGGTTAAGAGCACCTGGTCCAGAACCAGACCACCTGTGTCTGCCTCTACCATTTACTAGCAGCATATTCTAAGATAAGTTGAAATCTACTTCTCTGTGCCCCATCTTTAAAATGGTACTAATGACAATATCAACCTCAAAGATGTGTTTTGACAAATTGATTAGCGTACACAGGACAGTAGATGGCTCATCAGAAGTGTTCATATGTTTTAGATATGACTACCAATATGTTCTTTCTCAGGGAGGCCTTTATAGAAACTTCAGAGTAGGTTACTCTGCCACAGTAACTCGGCCATAAAGAATGTATCCAGAATAGATGAAGATGTACTGGTGGTTAGCTTACTAATGCGACTTTACCCATTCATTCATTTGATCACTTATTCATTTAGTCAACATGTATTTATAGGCTCAAACTCTGCTCCAGGCACCACACTAGACACTTGTGAGAACTCAGCAGACTCTATGCTATTCCCAAAGCAGCCAAAGTAAGAAGTCATGCAAATCAAAATCCAATTCCTTTGGTTATTGCTTTTGCATTCAGTCAGCTAATATTTATGGAATGAATAGTTATGCCTCAAGTGCAAGTAGTATTCTGAATGATAGGCAAAGAACAGAACATCACAGCTATGTCCCTCTTGACAGCTCACTGCCCATTAGAAGAGTCAAACAGAAAGCAAATATACCTTCCATGGAATTAAATAATGACAACTTTTGAAAAATGGATGCTTTTTTTTTTAGTGAGTAGGAATCTTACTCTGTCACCCAGGCTGGAGGGCAGTGGCCCACCACCACATCCCTGGCCTTCTGGGCCCAAGTCATCCTTCCACCTCAGTCTTCCAAGTAGCTGGAACTACAGGCACGTACTACCACACCTGGCTACTTTTTTTGATTTATTGTAGAGACAAGCTCTCTCCAAGTTGCCCAGGCTGGTCTCGAACCTCTGGGCTCAGGCAATCCTTTCGCCTCCGCCTCCCGGTGGGATGCTATTTTTGATTAGGTGTTATGACAGAAGAAGTGACATCTGAACAGATCTCTAAGTGAAGTGAGAGAGTGAGCCAACTGACAGTTTGGTAGAAGAGAGTCCCAGACAAAGGTAACCTGGAGTGCAAAGTCCTCCAGATTTTCATTTGTTCAGTAAGAGTCAGCAAGCAAGAGCCAGCTGGACCTCAATGAGTGAGGGAGAGAATGATAGGAGATAAGGTAAAGACACATCTGGGGACAAAATATGCATGACTTTATAGGCCATGGTAAGAACTTGGGATTCTCTAAGTGCAAAAAGAAACCATGAGAAGTTTTTTTCTGGCAGCAATCAACAGACACTCTCACTGTGGTCCTGTCCAGTGTGCCCTTCACAATGTATTTTCCCTTTAATAAATCTATCTCTCTTACTTCAAAAAGAGAAAAATAAGTTTTTTTGAGCCAGGAAGTGATATGAACAGATTTAGGGTTTAAAGGTGTATGGAGAATATTTCAGAATAAGTGTGGATGGGGAGGCCTATAACCAGATAAATCATTAGGAAGCTATGGCAATAGTACAGAAAGTTGTGCCTTGGATAAGAGTGAAACTGTGCTGGTGGTAAGAAGGGATAAGATTCAAGAAACTAATTGAAAGCAGAGCCACTTGCTAATGGACTGATGATTATTAATGGACTCATGGTGGCTTATTAGTATAAAGGAAAGTCAAGCATTTGTCCAGCAACTCAAAGTTCCTGGACAAATGGCAGTAAAGTACATTTACTGAGATGGGGACACTGAGGAAGGATCAAGAGCTGGGGATGTGGAAATCAAGCATTTGGCTTCAGACAAATTCAGGTTAAGATGCCCATAAGACATCTAAGCAAAGATGTCAACTAGGAGGCATGGCATTCAGGAGAGAGGTAAGGAGTAGCAATACACATCTGAGCATCCTTGCATAAAAATGGCACTTAACATTACATGGCCACATGAGATCCCAGTAGGGAGTAGGTGGAAATAGAGAGGAAAAGAAGAACTACACTCATACTGCACACTGGAGCTTTCCAACAATCAGAAGTTGGAAAGGTAAGATGGTTCTTAAAAAAAAAAAAAAAAAAAAAGAGGCTAAAAAGGAGCATCCAGTGACGGAGGAGGAAGATTAAGAGGGCATAAAAGGAGGTAAGAAGGAGATGCAGGGGAGAGGGTACAAGTAGGTATAAAAAAGAATTCCTGAAGGAAATCATCTCAGGTATTCTGTGGGTATTGTGGCTCATTCTACTCTTTAATATTACTCGCTCCCAAAGTCTGTGGTTTTTCTTTCATGCCTACTCCTTATGCTTCCTTTCCGCCCTCCACTTTGAGTACAAAAGAGACTCAACCTAGAGGAGAAGTGATGGGTCAATGGAACTGCTTCTCTTTCTGTTTTTGCTATTTAGGAAGTCTACAGCTGAAGACATTTGAAATATATTTGTCTGGGCAGAGGTACACCTGGGACCACCTCAACAAGGATCAAAATAACCAAATTTTCCCTAATCCAATCAATCTTCCCCTAATTCATTAAATTTTCATGTCTCTAACATCCTTCCTTTGGTTTTTCTCATTATATCACTATGTCACTGAGGTGACCTGGAAACATCACAAGACAACATTAAAGCCCTGGATCTTGCTGGGAAACTTCCTCTCAACTTGAAAAAGAGAATCTAACAGAGACATTTCTATTCCAAATAACTTAGACTTCCTAAATAGACTTCCTAAATAATAGACTAAAAATAGACTTCCTAAAAATAGACTTCCTAAATAATTAAAAATTATTGTGTACATTTAAAAAATAACTTTTGTGGTATTTTTCTCATTATAAAATGTAAGTAGATTTAATTAAACGTAGAAAAATAAAAGCACGGAAAACTAATTTTCCATTGCTTTCTCTTCCTATATCTTTGTTTTCTGACTTCTGATGATAGTCTGTATTTCCCTTTCAAGCATAAATTTCCACATAAATGCAACCAGAAGAGAACAAGGGGGAAATTTTTAAACTTCTCTTTGAGCCTAACTCTCCTGTTGTCTTTAAGTCTACTGACTAATTTTTATTACACCCAAGCTGATTTCTTTCCTTTGCTTTTAGATATTACCAAATACATCAGCTCTTGTTTTTATGGCTGTCACATAACATGGTACCTAAAACTAGTTATTGAATAGAACACTCAAAACCTTGTCAAATGTCAGTTGTTTTAACATGCCTCATCTGTGGACCAAGAGACTCTCTGAAGCCCCAACTCACATCTCCCACTGTCTGCTTCATATCCTGCCTTGAAGATGCTTCCAACCTACTATACACCGAGTTGAACTTCAGGTTCCTCCCCCATCACAGTCCATGGTCCTTCCATTACCTCTGTTGCTAGGTGTCCTTCTTGAGGACTTCACTCTCAGCCTCCACAACCGATTGATACTGAAGCCAGTCAATTTTGTCTCTACCACACATCTTGAAGCTGTCTGTCCACTGTGTCTCCTTTGCCCCACATGCCAATCCAAGCTGTATGTACCTAGATTACTGTAGATGCATGGGAGTTGGTCTCTCCTCTTCTACACTTTCCCCCTCCAATTTAAGTCCAATTTCAAAATGTTTTTCTATTGGTCACCATTCTTGAGAAATAAAACCAGGTAATAAAACCTGGTCACCAAAAACAACCCTATCAGACCAAAATTACTAACCAAAATATAATGGTACTGAATCATTATGTTCATTGCTAAAAAGATCTGAGAACTCCAGACCTGAAGCAAATTGCAGATTCTAATTTAATACATCCCACATTCAACAATCATGAGCTTTCTTCTTCTGGAACTACACGTTCTTCCTTAAGGGGAACAAGGATTCCCATATGAGGTAAAATCACCAACAACCCTTGCTTCATAAAGAAGTCAGCTAAGAATGAGGTAAGAACTCCTAAAGTTTTTCCCTTTAGGATTCAAGCATTCTTATGTATATTACAATTGATCTATGCTATTGATCATACATATTTGTGAAAGATGTTGATAACGTATCACTTGCTCTGTCTTAATTTTCTCAAAAGAGTCTTGTCTTAAGCATACTGGTAAAACTTTTATGGCTACCTAGGAATATAGACCGAAAGTCTATTTCTCACTCCTAAATGACCTTGCTTCTTAGTTATTGCAGGTCTGATGTAAGCTCTCATAAAATAGTTCTCATATCTATTTTATTTATCAAAGCATCCATTGTATATTAAGGGTGCCATTGTTTTCAAGCCCTGCAAAAGAAAACAAAATGTTTTCCTGTGAAGAGAAAATTTTTAGCTCCCAAAGTCACTTCCTCATGCCATTTCCATGGAAACAGAACTTTTTTCCTTAACAGGGATAACATTAATAATCAGGTGTCGGCCAGGCATGGTGACTCAGCCTGTAGTCTCAGCACTTTGAGAGGCCAAGGCGAGAGAATTGCCTGAGCCCGGGGGTTCGAGACCAACCTGGGCAACTTGGTGAGACCTCGTCTCTACAATAAATCACAAAAATTAGCCGGGCATGGTGGCATGCATCTGTAATTCCAGCTACTAGGAAGATGGAGGCAGAAGGATCACCTAAACCCAGCAGATCAAGGCTGTGGTGGCCGTGAGAGTACCACTGCACTCCAGCCTGGGCAACACAGTGAGACTCCAACTCAAAAAAATAAAATAAAATAAAAAATAACCAGGCATCCAAAGTCATACCAAAGGGCAGAAAGGGGACAGAAATTACCAGCCAACACTTTCTACGCCAACAGGGAACATAAGGACCATGACCTCATCTAGGAGAAGAGCAGACATTCAATAAGTAAATAGTTCATCTTATTTTCACTTCGAAATATATAATATGATGACAACAACAAAAAGGCATCAAAAAGAGAAGACTTTGAGTAAAACCACTCAATTAGGCAACACCCACAGAAGCCCGGCTTAATCCAATTCCTTTCTGTAAAGTTTCTTACCACCTATCATTAAGCACAGAGGACATTCCAATCAAAAAAGAGAGGAGGATTTGGACAAAGTATTTTTCCTCCTCCCCTCTGTAGGTTTCTATTTACATAACGACAAGAACAGATCAAAGAAGTAGGGCAAATGACTAAAATCAGAACATTTATAAATTTGTGAACTTTTTGCCAGGCTCAGTGGCTCAGCCTGTAATCCCGCGCCTTGGGAGGCTGAGGTGAGTGGATTTCCTGAGCCCGCGGGCTCGAGACCCACCTGGGCAACTTGGCGAGAACTCATCTCTACAATAAATCAAAAAATTAGCCGGGCGTGGTAGCGCACGCCTGTAGTTCCAGCTACTTGGAAGGCTGAGGCGGAAGGGTCGCCGGAGCCTAGCAGGTGGAGGCTGAGGTGACCGGGAGTGTGCCATTGCACTCCAGTCTGGGCGACAGAGTGAGACTCCAACTCAAAAAAAAAATTGTGAACTTTTCAAACACCAAACATTCAAATGAACACACTTTTGGGGAAAAAAATTTCTCCCAGTTCACTGTCATATCAACTAGCAGAAGTTTGAAACAGAATATTTTGTTTGTGGTCAAAATTAGAAATCCAGGAAACTATCTTGCAACAGAAACTATCTTAAGAACTTCTTTATCAAACTTTTTCAAGATCTTCAAGAGAAATACTCCATCAGAGTAGAATTAAAGAAGGAACAGTTTTGGGGACTATCATCACAGGACTATCTACAACTGTGTGAAGAAAATTAAGTGAGCAAAAGTTTATGAAAGTTTGGAGTAAGAAACAAAGAAAAAAGTGTTGAACTAACTCAAAATTGCCTAGTGAAAGATGGCAAAAATTGGGCAACCCCTTCGAGTCCCCTCCCACTGTGGGAGCTTTTCTGTCCTCTCAATAAATCCTGCTTTCTCAAAAAAAAAAAAAGAGAGAGAAAGAAAGAAAGAAAAGAAAAGAAAAAAAAGAAAGAAAGAAAAGAAAAATGGCAAAAATTATTCTTTAGCACAGTTTTCTGTAGGTCTGGTCAGTAAATACACTATTAACTTGGTGTTTCCTTTAAAATGGACATTTTGGAGAAACCTTTAAAAAAATTACAGCAAGTCACAATATGGTCCAAAAGAGTGGCAACATCAAGGTTTGTTCCCATCTAGGGAAAGCCACCAGTTCAGAGTCCTCTTGGCTGGAGGCACAAGAGCCTCAAGCAGTCCTCAAAACCACAAGCTCGAAAACCAGACTTTGTCAGTACCTTAAAGAATCCTTCCCCCAGAGCTGAGACTGAGGGAAACGTTCAGAATACCAGCTTATTATTTTCTATTGATAAACAATCCACACAAGGACTCTCAGTTTGTATGAGATGCAATATTTCACCCCAGCACTATTGCATTTTCCTCCCACTTGGGAAGCCAAATAAAAACAGTAAGTGTGGAAAGAGACCAAGGAGAGCTGGATGCAGTAAAGGCAAGGGTCATGTCAGGACTAGGCAGCCTTGGCCTCTCCCACTAAGGAGTTCATTTGTCTCCGCCAGGGGAACCCACCTATCCTGTTTAGCCAATGTTCCCTCTGGTCCAACTAGTGCTCTGACAGACACCACAGTTCTGCCCTGGTACTCCTCCATGTTCCTATCAGCCTCATTGCTCATCAATATACTCTTTCTTAGACATATTAACGTTTTTAATCACATGAAAGTTGAATCGAGCTGGCAAGGGAGCTATTCTATATCTTTAAGGTGACTTTATACATTTCTCTATCATGACTAATTTCAAAGTCTAATTTTAGGAAGAATAATCTCCTTCCTGAGATTTATCCAGAGTAATATGTCCATTTTGAAGTTACTGGGTGACAGTACAACTTTCTGTAGCTCCCAAGGACTAACAATAATTTCATTGTTCCAGTTAGTTGTCTTTGTCCAAATTAATTCTGGCCTCCAGGTTGGCATGGGCTGGTGAACCAGCACCCAGGAAGCCATCCTGGCTGACTCTGCTCATGGTGTCTCATCCCAGACCTCAGGTCAGGATACTGCCCAGAAACATGGACATCTGCTTTGTGCTCAAAAGTCTCCCAACAAAGGGATTCCAAGGTTATTCCTATATTTAAGAAATAAGAATAACAATCTATAAAAATGAATACTGCATAACTATTTGATTTGGGGAGAAGTATACAAAAATAACACAGACTATGTCAATAAAACTCCTACTTCTTTGCTTCCAAGCTGAGCTTCTGGGAAGGACAGGCCTTACTTCTGTACCTTGATCCCCTATACTCTGGCCTCTGCCCTCCCATGCCACAGAAGCAACTCTCACAAGGCCATCATTAGCCTTCTAATGACTAAATCCAATGGGTATGTTTCGGTTCTTACAGGATTAAGGTCTGTGCCGACGATTTCCTTTTTCTTGAATTTTTCCTGGCCTCCAAGCCATGATTATCTCCTGGGCCTCTGTTACCTTTTTTAAACACTCCTTCATCTCCTTAATGGTTTCATGTTCACTACTTAATCAAGGATGGAAAAGAGGATTCATCTTGCTCTTTGACCCTGATCAAACGCAGTGGTTTCTACGAACACCGTGTTGAGAACCATCTAAAGGAAGATGAGCAGTGTTTCCCATGAGCATGAAAAGAGCTGCAAGCAAAAAGCAGGTTAATTTTTTTCCTGTCTCCTTTTAAATATTGGTGTTTCTCCTTCACTCTTCTTGTCCCTGGGTACTTCGCACATGCTTATAGCTTCAGCAACCCCCACACACCAACTCACACTTCTCTATTTCTAAATCAGAAGTCTCCCCAAGCTAAACTCTCTCTGGTCCTATACATCCCACAGGCCCCAGATCTCAGCATGTCTACATGCGCTATCTCCTTTCCCAGAACCTGCTGCTTCTCTGGAATTTTACATTTTGGTTAATGGCACCATGAGTCAGGTCTGACCATGCCCAACTTGGCAATCATCCTTGCTTCCTTCTTTCACTCATGCCTCATTCTAATCAGCTTCCAGATCTTGTCAACTGCACAACGAAGGTGCTCCCTCCTCCTTCCTCTCTACACTACCTAGATTCCCTTTCTTAGCAATTTTCTCCTGGATTTTTGTGATGGCTCTTTAACTGATCTTCAACCCAGTCTTTGCAAAATATAAATGCACTTCTCTGCTTTAAAATCCATTAAATCCTCCCCCCGCATTTTAACACAATTTTTTTTTGAAAGCAGGATTTATTGAGAGGACAGAAAAGCTCCCACAGTGGGAGGGGACCCAAAGGGGTTGCCCTTTAAACACACTTTTTAAAAACTTTTCTGAGGCATAATTGACACACAGCAAGTTGCACATATTTAAAGTGTACAGTCTGGTGAGATTTACCATACATACACATGCATAAAACCATTTCCACAATCAAAATAATGAACACATTCCTCACCCCCCCTCCCAAAAGGTCCTGTGTCCCTTTACCATCCCTGTTGTGCAAACTAAAATCAGATTGCTTGAGTTAAAATCTTCATTCCAGACTTCAGAGCTGATTGTGGCAAGTCACTTAGGTGCTCTTGGTGTCTTTGCTTCGTCATGAAGGTTAAAAGTGCCTAATAACACTATCTATCCCATACAACTGTGGCCAGGAGAATATGGCTTGAGTCTCACTCAGGATGTTCAGAGTAGCCTCCAGTGGCCTCCCACCTCACGAGGCTAAAGGCCACATCTGTAAGATGGCTGCAAGTGAGGGTTCTGGGTGATCCTAGCACCTCGCCACATCCACACAGGCCCCTTGCTTGTCCATGTATGTGTCAAGCAATTCCCTGCTGTGGGGCTTTCACACTTGCTCCTTGTTCTGTTCAAACAGTCCTCCCCAAATTTGCCTGGTCTGTCTCCATACTAATATATATTTATTCAAAATGCCAGGCCTTTTCTGAGCACCCAGCATGAAAGATTTACCCCTTTCCCTGCCCCCTTCATTTGCTCTGTTTTCCAAAGGGCTTATCACCCTCCAAATTATCAGATGTTTGCCTATGTATTTATTATTTGTCTCCCTCCATTTAAACATAAGCTTCATGAGAACAAAAACTTTTTTATTAATTTTATTTTCTTTTAGACTCAAGGGGTACATGTGAAGATTTATTACAAAGGTGTACTAAATGATGGTGAGGTTAGGGCTTTTATTGAGCCCACCACTCCCCTTTGCCCCCCAATTGTGAGCCTGGTACACAATTAGTGGTTTTTCAGCCCTTATTGAGAACAAAAACTTTATCTCTTTTGTTTATTGTTGTTTCCCTAACATGTGGGCACATACTAGGTACTAAAAGTATTTGTTCAATTAACAGTGCTTGGCACACAGTACAGACCCAACAAATGGCAGCTTTTATCATTAGTATGATAATCATCATCTTTATCATTATAGGTGCCTTAGCCACATCATACCTAGTAAGCCTCCAGTTCTAAGAGAAACCATTTCTCCTCAAACCAGGCTCACATCTGAATTCTGACAGCAACATTATCTTGACTTACATTTCTCCTCGCATTCTTGTCCTTGCCTGACCTCGATTTCTGGAACCAGTTGCTCCCCATAATGCTTGATTTCTCAGCTTCCTAAATCTGGTCTCATCACGGAATAAACATAACCACAAACCACATATCATCTGCTTGGTTCTTGACTCACCTGACCTTCAGGAACCTGCCAAAGGTAACCCCAGGGTTGCTGGTGCCCAAAACAAAAATCCACACCATATCTCTATCTTACTCCCTGCCTGATAAGGACTTCCTTACCACTAACTGTTCATGTCCTAGTATGACTGTGTAACTTTAAATAAATGTATGCATGTTTTTGCAGCTATATTTTTTTATCTTTATTTTAGATTCAGGGGCTACACAAGCATGTTCATTACGTGGGCATATTGTGTAGTGATGGGGATTGGATCCTAGATGGCACATTCCCCAGAACACTGCACCCCACAGGAAACTTCTGAACCCCACCCCCCTTTTAAATTCACATCAACACTTTTGTGTCTCAGCAAAAGTTTCTACCTTCCAATAATATTTAAAATCCACTTATAGTTCTTGAGAAAATCTGCACTTCTGTCATCTGCACATGGATTTATTTGCCTATGTGACAATTGCTGTGCTGATACCATCTATGCAAATACAAGTAGCAGACCACCTCGTGATCTAGTTTCACAATAGTATGTATAATCATTTTTCAACAGATATTTGCAAATATACATGTACCACAAAGCCTTATGGGAATTCAACGAAGATGCAATAAATTGAGTTTGCCTGTGCTATACAATTTGTGTGACAGAGCTTTAGTATATAACACTGGGTCACTTAAACCTTACCTAATTTGCAGTACCTGAGTACTTTGCATACAACCCTATCTGCTATGGTAAAATATTCAAATTCAGAGTCTCTTACAAATACAATATGCTGTAAGAATGTTCAACATTCACAAAAGTCCTATTCCTGCTATTTGGTGATGACAACTGACCTAGAACCTGAGGTCCTAAGTGTTCTGAACCACTAACCTCTTTCCACAGTTCAGCATAGCTTGATCATGAGATCAGATTGTTCCTGGATTCTCACAGACCCCGGTCTGAATAATGCAGACTGTGTGAGTCACTCCAAGCCACTGTAATGTTTACATCAAACCTCTCCATGTACTACATCTTTGGCTATTTGGAAGTTTTGAATGTTGCTTTTTTGCGTCTACAGTGGGTGGACATGAAAGATTGCTTCAGCATCCTTCCTCACTTTCCTTAACCCACCTTTTGTATTATTGCTTATTATTTAATAGCCATATCTCCAAATGGCCTTCCTACCCCTGCACAGAGTGTGTACACACACACACACACACACACAGCTACCAGGCTCCTCCTTCCAGTCTGAAACAGTCCCAGCCCTCTCCCAACCCTTATAAAGAAGCCTCCTGCAGCTTGCTTACCCCCAATCTCTCCACCACTTCTCACCCTCAGCAGTCTAGCCTTAACTCCCCACACCCCCCTAAAACTGCTCTCACTGAGATCACCAATGGTTTGTTTCGGCAAATCCAATGGGCATTCCTCAGCCTTTATCTTAATTAGTATTTTCATAACCTTTGGAAGCTTTTTTGCAGTAAAATACATATAAAATAAACTTTACCAATTAACCATTTTTAAGCATACAGTTCTGTGGTATTTACATTCCCACTGGTGTGAAACCTTCGCCACCACACACCTTCAGAACTTTGCATCTTCCTCTGCTGAAACTCTGTATCCATTTCTCACCCCCTGCACTCAGCCCTTGGTAACTACCATCCTACTTTCTGTCTATGTATTTGATGACTCTACCTCATAAGTGGAACCATACAGTATTTCTCCTTTTATGACTGGCTTATTTCACTTAGCATAATGTCCTCAAGGTTCATTCATGCTGTAGCATGTATCAGAATCTCCTTCTTTTTTAAGACTGAATATTTTATTGTATGTATGTACCACATTTGGTTTATCCATTCAGCCACCAATGAACAACTTGGGTTGTTCCACTTTTGGCTTGGCTGTGCTACTTTTGGAATTTTTTATCCTTCTTTCTATAACTATTGAGTGTCAACTCTACCTCAGGTGTTCTACTAAGGACTAAGGGTACATCAATGTCTCCTCTCATGGATCTTACATTCTGATAGGGGAGACAGACAATGAATAATAATTAAGTAAATCATTAGCATGACAGGAGATGACAAGCACTATGCATCAATCAAAAGATGGAGCCTGGGCAACATAGCAAGACCTCATTTCTACAAAACAAAAATAAACAAAAAGCAGATGTGATTGTGCACGCCTTTAGTCACAGCTACTTGGGAGGCTGAGGTGGAAGGATTGCAGTGTTGTGGTCATGCTACTACACTTCAGACTGAGCAACAGAGTGAGACTCCGAATCACCAAAAAACAAACAAAGTGGAGATGGGGTCTTAAGAATGAAAGAAGAGGGTTGCAAATTTAACCAACTGGCAAGATAGATGTCATTGGAAGGGTGTCCTCTGAGTAATGATTTGAAGGAGATAAAGTGGTCATCACTTGGATGGTTTCCACAGCACCTATAAAACGATGATCACCTTCCAATCTGCGTCTCGAGTACTGAGGTTGCTGTGCATGTCCACTCGAATCAACAACAGCCTCTGTCTAAAACAAGACTCTCCATTTACCCCTAAAGTCTACTCTTTCAGCTTATTCCTGATCTTCACTAACACACGACAGTCTACTCAGTCACGCAGGTGTGGCAAGCAGCCTCAAAGAGGCCCACACATATTTCCATCTCCTGGCATTGATGCCAGTGTAATCCCCTACCTTAAGTGTAAGCTAGACTTAGGGGCTCCCTTCTTACAAACAGATAAAACAGAAGGGATGGGATGCCATTTCCAAGATCAAGTTTCAAAAACAATGTCATTTCCAGCCAGGCTCGATGGCTAAGCCTATAATCCCAGCACTTTGGGAGGCCGAGGCTAGTGGATTGCCTGAACCCAAGGGTTCGAGACCAGCCCGGGCAATTTGGCAAGCCCTCATCTCTACAATAAATCAAAAATTAGCCAGGTGTGATAATGGGCTCCTGTAGTTCCAGCCACTTGGAAAGCTGAGGCAGAAGAATCACCAAGCCCAGCAGGTTGATGCTGGGGTGGCTGTGACCATGCCACTGCACTCCCGACTAGATGACGGAGTGAGACTCCAACTCAAAAAAAGAAAAATTGTAGCTTTCGACTCACATGTTCTTTCTCATATCTCTCAGACTGCTTCCATTGGGAGAAATAGCTGCCACCTTAGGAAGCAGCTCTGTAGAGAGGCCCCTGTGACAGGGACCTATAACCACCCTGGAAGCAGACTCTTAGACCCCGGTAAGCTTTGAGATGACTGCATCCCCAGCCAACAACTTGACTGCCACCTCGCCAGAAACCTTGAGCCACATACCCGCAGTTCAGCCTAGAGTCCTAACCCACAAATCTGTTAGATGACAAATGTTGTTTCCAGCCACTAAGTTTTGGGGCAATTTCTTATGCAGCAATAGATAATATTCACAAGGAAAGACCTTGTAGCCATTCTGAAGATTTTTAGAATTCCAGACTTCTATACCTCAAAGCCCTTAAAGTGCCTGGCACACAGTGTGTGATCAACAAATATTTATCGAGTCTTGTCAATTTGTTTTTCTATACTGTTGAAAAACCATCCGCATCTCTACCAGCATGCTTCTGGGTGAGTCCTTTCTCATTTCACACCGGTACTATGTTAATATCTCCTCACTGGTCTCCTTGCTTCCACTCGAGCTACTGGCCCTGAAATCACCTTTTAGACTGCAATTAGACTTAGCTATGTGAAAACCACATCTGTCCCACTCAAAACCCTTTAGGGGTACCCTGTTGCCTCAAATAAGTTTCCATCTTCTGAGTACTGTATTTTAGGGCCTATGTGATCAAAGTCATCTTCTGCTACTCCCTGCCTCATATTTTTGCTTTAATGATATTCATCTACTTTGCTTCTGCTTTACAAACCATCAGTTCACTGCTTCCTTCTTTTGTTCATCTTGTGCTTTTACTCGAAAACTCTTTCCACCTTTTTCTAACTGGTTAAATTTTACTGAATATTGTCCTCCAATATTCAGATCAGAAATTATCCTTCATATCTGGTCAAGAAGCCCTTTTCTGTACTTCTCAGGACCCTGAAGATACCAGTGTTCCAGCATTTGCCACTGTGTAGTTAAAGCATATCTGTGGTATATGATGAGGTAGAGGACTTTCTCCTTTAACTGTCTATATAAAATAAATGACTTTTTCTTGGAGGTGCAAAGACACCACCTTAGGTGTTGAAATGTCAGTTGAGCCATTTCCTTGGGTCCAAAACACAAGTACCAGTGTGTCAAGTTGGTCACTATGAAAAGGTGAACCACACTGCATAAGGAGCCCAAAGAAATTCTGGGAAAGAAGGAAAGCAAAACCTCAACTCTTATTCCTCCAAATTTAAAGTTACAGACACTGGTTAGGACAGTCCTTCCAAGGCCCCACCACAGGGAAGGGCACCGAATACTCAGAAACAGAACAGCTAGGAGCAGGCGTCAAGGCTGGTGGCCATGTAAACACCTCTGCTGGCTATTCTGCAGCAGTAACAGGGGATGCTCTTCTGGACTTTGCCACCCTGTGCAGCGATTATGCATCAGAGAACAATGGCTAAAAATGAGAGAATGACCATGGCTGGAGCAATGGACATGGGGCTCCACACACAGATCAGATCATACACGTTGTCCACGGAGCGCTCAGCACTGGTGAATGCAGTGTTTGTGTAATTTTCTCACATAGCTCTGTCCTTTCCTTCCCTCCCTCAGTTCACTCCCATTTCCCTAAGATAAGCCAAAACAAGATCATTAATTTGACCCAATCTCTTAATAAATGCCCACACAGATTTTTCAGCCTGATCACTATGAATGCTGGAAACATCAATAAACCATTTCCAATATTAAAATACAATATACTTAGCATGCAGTCTCTATCTAGCTAGGTTTTCACATGAGACATCCTACTGGAAGGCTAAGGGAGAGGTTTTGGAGCCAAGCAAATCTGAATTTCAGACCTGGCCCAACCTCTTACCAGTTGCATGATACTGGGCAAATTATTTAGTTCCTCTGGCTCATTTTTGCAAAGGCAAAATGGAATTAATAATAGTCCTGACCTCATCAGGTTGCTGTGAAGAATAAATGAGAGACTGCATTGATGTGCTTAGCAATCAATAAATTTGACTTCTAAAATGGCCAGCTAAAAGAAAAAACATTTAAAACCTTTTTGTATGAGGTCAAATACAACCTCACAAATTGCATCCTGCTTGCCCTAAGCAAAACAAACATCTAGGAAAAACACTGGAAGCAAAGGGAACTTAAAATTGAACATATGGGATCTTCAGTAGGTTATAAAAATAGCATAATTTAATCATAAACCCCTAGCTTCCAAGAGGCCTGAATGAGTATGACGAGGAAATAGATTTTGTCAATCAAGGCCTTTTGCAGGCCCCCAGTATCAGATAAAGAATCATGATTAAATTATTCAGAGGTCATATGGGTCACAGGAAGAGATAAGCAGTATATTCAGTACTTTCTAATATCTGCCTTCATATCACTAATGACTGTGGCCTTATATAGTTATCGTTATTTCTCATCTCTTATAAACCCAATTGAATTATAAGTTTAAGCAATCTTTGAACCAACTCCTAAAATCAAGCTAGTCAGTTAAAATAAAATGAGACAGAAAACTATTGAAGCTAAACACAATTGGATGGCATGAAACATGATAGTGTTTTACAATTGTAGCCCCTAAAATACTCATTTCCCTACATTGGGCCTGTGTTTACTCACCAAATGGGGTTAGTTTTACTTGAAAATATTCAAATATACCTCATTTTAAGAAAAAAAAACAATATACACAAATTTTCAAAGCAGAGACATGGGATGATAACTATTTGCATTAGAAAAGATTCTTGATTTACAGAAATTACTTATGGAAAGATTCCTTTCAACAGCAAGTTTCCCTGGAATATAAAGAAATACTATTTGCAAAAACTGAATTTGTGTTCTATTTATAATATAAAGGTGTATCTTTAGACAGTGCTTTTAAAGAATTAACAAAAATAACTAAAATCTTAGCATTATAAAATATAAACACAATAAAAGACCTTGAAATATAATGGAGGTTAATCCCTTCATTTTATAAAAAGAGTTACAGGTAAGCAGGTGACATGATGGTTTAACTCTGGTAGATGTGAGAATTGAACCCAGAACCTATGACTTGAGTCCCTACGCACTTCTCATCACCCCAAATTGCATCTCCTATTTCCCTACATACTATTTGGATACTGTGTTTTGAAATCCCTCTAAACGTTAGCTGTCAGTTTTTAAAAAGCCAAAAGACCAATTTTCCCTATACATTACTGTCTTCATGTAAAAGCAAATCCATCTGGAGTTAAACTATGAAGTGTGGCAGAATAAAGACACCAAACTAAAGAAGAGCCTTGACTGTATGGGACCTAATTGCATACAAAACACCCTTGGCGATTTGAGACTTTATCATTATGGAGCCACGGAAAAATAGGACCCTTAATTTATTCAACACTATCTGTTGTTAGTCGACATGCCCCAAGCTCTGTGCAAAGCCCTGGGAACAACGCAAGGAATAAGACAGACACAGTCCTTACAGTCTATAAAAACTAGCAGCCAACCTTTGTGAAGGGTTCTTGTTATGGTGCTAAGCAATTTGCATGGATCATCTCATGTAATACGTTTAATACAAAATATGTCCTAGGTTCTTACCATTTTACAGATGCAGAATGAAGCACCAATTGTATAACTAAATCAGTGTCATATAGTTACTGAGTGGCAGACATGGAATTTGAAAGCAGACTTCAAAGCCTTGACCCAGTCCAAGTTATTAGAAGTGACACATACTAAATGTACATCTACAAACCATTACTTACATTCCAGTTGTGACGGGTTATACAAAAGGGAACTTTGGGCTACCTGAAGAGCATTTACTAGAAGGATCTAGTCAGTATAAGAATTATTTTCACTACCAAAGAATTATTCACAATGGGATAGTGATATTTTCCTTTCAATATAAAATGTCATATCAATAAAATGAATTTGTAGCAATGTGATATTTTTTTAAAAAGTGTTTGTAAGCATTAACCACTGACACCAACCTGACTTTGTCCATTCAAATTCTGGCTCCCAGAGACAATTTCCTTTTGTACCACTGTGAGTTTGGAAAATAGTCCTTCAAACCATCTAGTTCTGTCTTATGTGAAAACTTTTTTTTAATACACAGAGAAAGTGGAGTGTTTTTCCCCTTTTTTAGTCATATTCAATTCACTAGCCACTCATTGTGAAGTTTGTCAAACTTTCATTAAGTTCCTTTTCTTTGCTACAATTTTGAAAATGTCCATCATCAGTCAAACCTGCACATTCAGGTCTAGTTTCCTCCTAACTACTCATGCCCATAATGAAAAAGAAGACAGATTCACCCCTCATCCCTCAGGTCAGATTGAATTAGTAAAAATGATAACAATTAGTAGACATACTCATCTACCTAATGGAAAGCTAACTCTTACATTGAGTAGTATCTTCTATCCAAATCTGTCTTAAGTGAATTGTAGAGCCACTTCACAATATGCACAGTGTAAGAATGGAAAACAGAGGGATCAGGGGTTGAAGCCCAGCCCACATGTGGCTCCCTAAGCCATGTGCCAGCACTAATCCGTACCCACCTGAAGGAAGGGCAACTCCTCCTTTGCACAAAGACACCGCAGCTTGCCATGTCATGTGTCTAACAGGCTGCTTTCTCTTATGGTGAATTCTTTTCTTTTCTTTTTTCTTTTCTTTTCTTTTCTTTTCGAGTAGGAGTCTCACATTGTCACCCAGGATGGAGTGCAGTAGCATGATCATGCAGCCTTGACCTGCTGGGCTCAGGCGATCTTTCCGCCTCAGCCTTCCAAGTAGCTGGAATTACAGGCATGCACCACCACACCCAGCTATTATTTATTTCTTTCTTTATTGTAGAAATGAGGTCTCGCCATGTTGTCCAGGCTGGTCTTGAACCCCTGGGCTCAGGCAATCCTTCTCTTCTCCACCTCCCAAAGTGCTGGGATTACAGAGGCATGAGCTAATGGGCTCGACTTAAGGTGCATTCTTAAAATTCACATCAGGTGTCCCATTGTCTGGTGGGGGTCAGCAAACTATTTGACCCTGTGAAATCACATGTCTTTGGGTCTATTTTTCCTCATTTCTAAAATGAAAAGATGGTCAAAATAAATTCTAAGTCTTCTCTCATGTTGAGAACTCTTAAAAAAAACAAAAACAAAAACAAAACCCTAGGTTTCCTTGGCTTTTTTAGAGTTGCAATGCTAACTGTCTAAGAGAAAAAAAGGCTAGACCTAGAGACCATGGAGGCTTCATCTTGGACCTCGGACAGGGAAGTGCAGCCCTGGCTTTCAGGCTGATTATTCGAGGAGTGCCTCAGACACCCTTTCTCCAATGGGAAGAACAGAACCCATGTGCCCTACACAGAACATAAGCAGAATGGTCAATGAGAGAGTAGTTCTGAGAGGGTTTGGCAAATGTAAAAAACGCCACACAAATATGTACACCAGGTTCCCCCAGTAGCTTTCAGCCCCAGACTCTCCTAAGGAAGTTATCTGTGGTCACATGCCTCCTGACTCCCTCTTTCCTATTTTTTCTATTTGTCAACAGAGCATATGAGAGTGACCATCTCCTTTCCAGTCTATTTTTGCCACTTACAGAATCAAACTAGCAGTTCAGAGGTGGAACTGAGGTTTTTCCCTGTTCAGTGAGAATTAGCCTAGGCAGACTTATTCCCTAGTGCTGTCCTGTGATTCCACCCCACCATGTCTTTCACATTTGGAGAAGGAAAGGTGAGCCACCTCATTGCAACAAAGAAAGTCAACCAATAGCTCACCTCAGAATGAAGTGAGTCAACCCACCATAGTATTTACAGCCAGTCCAATCCTCTACTTAAGCCACTACATCAGGATTTGGAAATGGAGGACTCTGACACAATGAAGCACAAACTCTGTTTATGAGTCCGAACAGATACATGCAGAGATCTTTATCTTGAGAACAAGTTTAAAATATATTGGTTTATTAATCCTCAATAAAAGACCAGCTTCCTCTATCTTCCACTTGTGATTTTATTCATAACATTCTGGGCAAAAGTGAGGCTGAGTCAGTACTGCTTGGCATGAATTCAAGAGGTCTCACATAAAGAATTTCCTAAGGGAGGGTGCCTGAGGCCAGGCTCTTAAGAAATTCCCTGGGGCCTCCAGCCTGACTTCCCTGAGTCTCCACTTCAGTTCTTGCCAAAGTGTTCAGCAGTAGCAGGTGTACAGGGCACATCCATCAAGTTGTCTCCAGGGATTCGCCACAGTCACTCTGCCCTGCTTCAAAACTAGAGAATCAGAGAATATCTGCAAGAAATGGAGACTAGAGATTACCCAGACCACCCAATACTTCTAACCCTCCTCCCCCCAAACACATACAAACATTAGCACCATGCGTGACTCTTCAATATCTTCAAAAGCTGGGTGAATATTCAACCAAGGAAACATCTCTGGAAAATGTCTTTGACTTGCTGATGACATAATGTTCAGCCTATGACTATAATTTTAAATAACCATCTAACATAAACCAAATCCAGCAGAGAAAGATTGTCCTCATCCTGAAGCTGACTGGACTGTACAGACACACCCTGTTTATAAGGTAGTTATAAGACTAGATGTAGAATGGGCTTTAGAGGTGACTGTGGGTCCAAATCTTAATTCCATCTCACAGAGTAACTGGACAAATGCGTTAACCTCTCTGAGCCTTGATCTCCTTGTCTTTAACAAGGGTTAATAAATTTCCACTTGAAGGATCATTCTGAGAACTAAAAAAATACATGTAAATAGGTCATAAAGAGCCTGTCACAGAGTGGTGTGTCATCACCTGTTCCTTGCACAAGGCTCACCCTTCTTGCCTTTCCAACTGTCCAGAAACACCAAAGGAAGAAGAGCAACCCAGCATATGCTAGGCACGTGTGAGGTCTTGCTGAGAAGTCTGTTGGCTGTAATTAGTAAAAGGTAACAAGGGTGCTAAAGCCAGGCATGATCTTCTGCAGGGCCATTCCAGAGCCAGTGCTCATTACAGCATAGCTGTACAGATGCTTTGTCACAAAAACCTGACATTTGCAGCACTTACAGAAATGCAGGTGGACAAGTGAAATACTGAGGTTTGAAGCCGGGCTCGGTGGCTCAGCCTGTAATCTCATGCCTTTGGGAGGCTGAGGTGAGTGGATTGTCTGAGCCCGCGGGTTCGAGACCCGCCTGGGCAAGCGAGACCTCATCTCTACAACAAATCAAAAAAAAAAATTAGCTGGGTGTCGTAGTGCGTGCCTGTAATCCCAGCTACTTGGAAGGCTGAGGTGGAAGGATCGCCCGAG